>BJKM01000725.1:0-57500 GCA_015082035.1 Chaenogobius annularis
GCAGAGGAGGGAGAGGAGCTGAGGAGGGAGAGGAGCAGTGGAGAGAGAGGGGCAGAGGAGGGGCAGGAGCAGAGGAGGGGCAGGAGCAGAGGAGGAGCAGGAGCAGAGGAGTGAGAGTTATTGTAATGAATCCTGGTTAAAGTGCTCTCCCTCTGAGCGTCAAAAACACTCCATTCTGAATCTCCTCAATCTGTGACGTTTTCTCGATCCTGTGAAGAATCTTCTCCGCTGTTTTTAACTCTGTTTTGGACTCTTCGGCCTCTTCCCTCCGTCTGTAATTATGAGCTCAAATTCTCGTACCCAGTGAAGTGTAATCTCACGGTTTGCCCTCCTCTCTCTCTTGCAGCGCGGTCCCCCTCGCCGGCGGACGACGACCCCTGTCGGAGGACCTCGTGCGGTAGGGGTCGGCAGTGCGTGGTGCTGCCGGAGACGGGCCGAGGCGAGTGCGTCTGCCAGGAGCGCTGTCGGCCCTCCTTCGTGCCGGTGTGCGGGTCGGACGGCAGCTTCTACGAGAACCACTGCGAGGTCTACCGCACGGCGTGTCTGGAGCGAAGGCGCATCTACGTGGTCCACAGCAAGGAGTGTTTCTTCAGAGGTACGGAGCTGCGGCCGGTCATTTAGAGCAGTGTTTTTGGAGTCACGGCGCACGTTATTTGGCTAGATGTGATGGCACACCAACCAGCATGTTACTATGTCTGGTTCTTAGGACTTTGCGGTAGTGGTGGTCCGAGTCTTTTGTCAGAAGTTTGCTCAGGACACACCAAAACGCCCAAATTTACATTTAAAGGCCACTTTTTCAAGGCACACTTGGCAATCCCTCAAGGCAAACTGCTGTTCCTGACACTCTGGTTAAGAAAATCAAGGGTTTAGAGCAGGGCTGTTCCACATAAGGCCCGGGGACCAAATCAGGCCCTCCAAGCAATTTAATCTGGCCCACGACCCATCGTCCAGGTATTAAAATATATATATATATACTTATATACTGGTTTAATTCTGAGTTAGCGCTAGTTTAGACCTGGTTTGGTCTTGTTTTAGTCCTTGTTTGATTCTGGGTTAGTCCTGGGTCAGACCTGGTTGGTTCTAGTCTAGTCTAGTCTAGGGCAATTTTGCAAAACAATGTTTGTAAAGCTTGTACGTTATGTCTCACAAAAATCTATATTGAATGTGTGGGGGATATTTTGTGTGACCCAAAATGTTGTTACAGTAGTGGTGGTTTGTCCTCCGGCCCCGAGGCCTTGGCCCTCCGGAAAATCTGGCCCTCCGGAAAACTGAAGTTGAATAGCCCTGGTTTAGAGCTTTAAAGGCTTTGTGTTTGTCTGTTGTTGATGTGACAAATGTTGGTGGTCTTTGCATTCTGGTAAAGTCTATTCTGGTAAAGCGTTCCGACTTGTACATTTTCACGGGAACAACCTTCAAACACTCAGCATTTCAGCGGCCTGAGTTAGAAAGATAAGCCCCCGATAGCTTCATTAGCGATAGCACTTGTGTGATTTTACCTGTATTTGTTCTCTACTGTCCACTCGCTGTCTTTGCACCTGCTCTTGTCCGTTTAATGAGCTGGAAATGAAATAACAATGTCTGGGTCAATGTCTGGGTCAATGTCTGGGTCAATGTCTGGGTCCACAAATGTACATAAACCGCCATTGCAGCTAACTTGATCACTTTGCTAGTTTTGATTGTTATTACCGTTACTGTAATACACTGGTAACACATCGCGCAAAAGGATTCAAGCGTCGTCAGCTGGACACCGTTTCGAATAAATCAAGACGTTTCGACTTTCCCCGAAAGTCATTCTCAATCTGGGGACCTGGACCTGGAGATGTTACGCTTCTCTGAGCTGCGCACGCCCCGCCCCTTTACTCACAGGGGATGGACTGAATGAATAAACGCAGCGTAAAGGGACGAAATGTGCCACTGTCTTAAGATGTTAACAAAAGGACAGTCCAAAGGTATCCATCTAGTGTTTCTATCGCGTCGCGTGTGTTTTACGTCCCAGGAACAAGGTTGTAAAGTCAAGAGGGATGTGAAATATATTCTGATTCTAAAGTATGAGATTGACCAGGAGTCGATCCATGGCGCTCTAGTCAACGTTTTAAATTGTTTTTGCTCGTTCAACTTTGTACTTAGTTACTGTGTGCTTTCAACAGAGATTTCGCCAAGATATTTCTGCATGTTTATCCCGATCTCTGCTGGGATTTGGCGTGGAGAAAACAAATGAGAGACTAAACTGTATGTTTTAAGATTAGTTGCCGTAATATCTTTAATTTCGTCTATTGTATTGCTGGCGCCACTGATAAAGTTCTTCTGATTCCGTTGCTAGTTTTGCTCTCCTACATTATACCGACTCCCGCTTTGTGTTTTCTCCCTGTTCCGATGACAATTAGCATTCAGCGCTGGGCATGTTTATTCCTCCTTTGAACTTATTTTCTGCCGCGCCAGGCTCGGGCTAATTAAAGGCGTCCTCCTGTACACACTTCCAAATGGCCGGCCTCCAGTTTCCTCTATCACCAACGGCACCCGTCTGTGGATAATCGTGAGTTGTCAGTGCATGGATATCACTCACTTCCAAACCTGCAGCCTCAGCACGCGCCCTATCAGGTATTAGAGGCGCGCGGGGCTTCAATTAAAGAGAATGCGGAGAGGCTCGTTAGAAGAGAGCGAAAACGATGCACAAAACATGAGCTATAGTGGTTGTAATGGTTTGTAATTAATGCCATATTGTGGATTCACCTGCAGCGTGTGCAAGTGCTGAGCCAGTTCAGACAGCTTTTTATTGCAACACCTTCATTTGTCAATAGTTGTGTTTACTTTAGTTGTGTTTATGGGGTCTGGTTGGAGAGCTCCATCTCGTTCCACAGCAAGAAGCTCATGGGTTTGAGTCCTGAACGACCTGCTTTATGGTTCACATCGCTGTAAATACTGGGCCTGTCAACGGCAAACAAAAACGTCAAACTTTGAGCCGTGAGATTGATATTGCAGGTGTGTGGAGTCCTTAACACGGCCACTGAAGGACCTCTGTGGGGGAAGCGATCCATTCATTTCAATGTGGAAGAGCTGCTGTCACCCACGGTTCAACAACGCCAAGAGCAAGCGCCGACTTTAGTGAATATATATGCTGCCAAATACAAACACGGAGGCAAGGAGAAGAGTTCATTTGCACAATTATACAAGAATGCTAACGGCAGACGCTGGCTAAACGCTACCGCGACGCTAGCCCCTGCAGAACAATCCGTGTTCTTGTCTTGAGGTAACGCCAGGTCACCAAACCTCCATTGAGCCTCAGTTGACTCGACTTGAATTGGTTGCTCTTAAATTATGCATACGTCGCCAGGAAAAGTGTTAGAAGAAGGAAAAGGTTGCGTCTTCTATTGAATCAACGAAGTTCTACGTTTGTGGATTTCTATTTTGGATATTTCTTCTTCTTAAAAACAGTAAATCTTCCAGAGAGTTACACAGACCCTTATTAGGTTATGTCATAATCAAATCTAGAACGAGAACATCTGAACATCTGTCCATTTGTTCAGATGTTCTCACAGTTTTCACAGTTTTCCTTTGTTTGTTGCCAATTCAGCAAATGATCAAAACTAATCTACATCGAAATGGTTTGTGTTGGAAACGGCATTCTTTTTTTTTTTTATCATCGCAAGTAAGTTAATGACGAGGGAAATCCATTTTAAAAGCTCATATAAATGTCAATTTTGCCCAATATGTCTCCTTCAAAGCCTAAATTCAGTTCCAGTTCTCGCTCGGCACCAAACCCTGCGACGCTGAAGGATTTACTCCAGTTCTGTACATTTAAATCCAGCCTCCAGATTGAGGTCAGGGCTGTATTGGAAGTGCGAGTTGTGTTAGTGTGTATTCCCGTGGAAAAAAACACACTTAACACACATAGTTAGCATGTTAGCACGCGGCCACACTCTGCGCCGCGCACCGTCGCTAATCCACATCAGGGACTTAAACTTCCCCGGTGAAAGCAAACCAGCGGGGCAGAGTGAAGTGTCAGAAAAACCATGGTCGCGATCAGAAAATCCAAAAGGCTGCAGTTATTTAGCTACGATAACATCTTATTCTTCCGTATAAAATCTGCCGACCTTGTCATTAAGACCTCTACAAATGTGTTCTTTAAATGTTCGGGATTTTTGTGGTTTATATTTCAATTGTCCCTCAAATGTTAACGCTCTTGGACTTATATATATATATATAGTTTGAGGTTCTACAGATCATATAATAGTGTAATTGTAATGATTTTAAGCCTTATTACAAAAGCGAGCTGTTATAAAGGGAAAAACATGGGTTATTAAGTGTTAAAACTGATGATCGGCCAAAGAGTTTTGTTTTTGACTATCGTGACATCGGTTTGTACACGCAAGGTACAAAGGTACTCGCAAACTGTGTATTTGAACGCGATAAAGGCAAATTAAACATATGATTCGCTCCCAAATCTTTTCGCTAACTTCGTCCAGACGTTCTGCTTTCTGATGGTGTCCACTATAAATCCTTACAATCTAAATTAAATAATAATAACTTGACACTTTTTCGACAATTAAGTCACCACGGACCGATTAATCGACGTAACGACTCAAGACTCGATGTATTTCTGTTGACTTTTACAGCTCAGTGTGTGTTTTACATTGCTGTGCCGCACTTTGGAAACTATCTTGTTTATAAAATGTGCTGCAAATAAAGTTGGAAAGTCGCTCTCTCGCCTCAAAGCAAGACCTCCATGTGTTTGTCTAATATACTCTTCCTTCCGGGACAATATAGAACAGCGTCGTGTTTAGTTCAGCGCGTTAAGGCTCTTCATAATAATATTGAACCACATTTGGCATCAAGCTGAAGTGAGAAAACGCCTTCGCCGTTTGAGTAAACAGCGATAAACAGGCGGCCGCTGCACTTTGCATCGTAATTTCTCTCCACAGACAAGATAAATACTTTAAAAGGCTGAACATTATTCCGTCAGATTATTCGGGAACGCTAAATCCACGATCATCTTTCCTCTTGACTCAAAGCAGGAGATGGTCGAAGAAGTTACTCTGAAACTGTGATGGATTATTCGACAATGCTAACGCTAAACATATTTGAGTTAACGCTTTTGAGTTACTTTTCGTTTGTACTTTTCCGCCTGATATTGTACTTTACTGAACTGATTGCCTCAGATGTCCATGTTTATCGGATAAAGACAGCAGGCAACAGGCTGCATCCCCTTTTGGACCCTCACCCACAGTTTGAGAACCACGACTGTAAACCAACTTTCACATAAAGTCTGTATGACTTTATGTGTCAAGTTTGTGGTAAATATTTATCATAGTTTGACTTCTGTTAAGTTTGAGTTTGTGAAAAAAAAGGACAAGTAGAGCTGAGTTCTAAAACAAAATTCCTCTGTGATGTCATCAATGTGCGACATGCCATTGAAAACACAGAGGATGTCCACACTCTTCCCGACAGAGGGCACTATTTAGGGCTCACGCCATTTTGTAGTGGTGTCCGAATGTCCAGCAGGTGAAAAACTGGCGCACTCAAAGATTCTTACAACGCACTTTGAAAAGTAGTGTCCAGCGATGGTCACTAAAGCGGTCAATATAGACCACAATGCATTGCGAGAGTCGGAAAAACAACAGCGACAGGTCTTTAACTGGACACGACAGACTGAATGAGGCAGAAGAGCTGCTTAAATGTTTAAATCGAGAATATGAACAAAAACACTCTTAAATTAAATAAACCGCTGCTAGCGTTAGCCGCTACCGTTAGCTTGAGATCACCATCACTGGCAAAAAATTGAATAATCCAGTTCGTTTGTAGTTGAATGTGAGATCCGTGACTTGAATGGGGATTATTTGTCCATAAATATGTGCGTGTCAGACGGATTTTACCAGTATTTATTACATAAATCTATTTTTATCTGAGTTTTGCTGACTTTTTTTCACTCGGACGCCAGAGTTACGTGACCCGCGGCGAGGGGGAAAGTAGCGAGCTCAGTGTCCGAATCCCTCTGTGATTGAGTGGACTATAAAGCCTGCTAAATAGTGCGGGACTATGTAGTGAATGTGGGGTCAGGGACTAGGGCGGACATTCGGACGCAGCCAGAGACAGTTTACACTTAACTGACACACTTTTCTGACAGTTTAATTCACAACAAATTAAAGGTGTTTTATGGCATTATTGTTTGCCAGATCACAACAGTTTTGTCATTTATATGGATTTTCGACTCTCGTTTACAGCCTGGTTGCTAGGTAACAGCTGTGGAATTACCTCTACCTATGTCATATTTGCTTCTCATGTCCAACCAGGAAGTACAATTATAAAATGGTCGCTATTTACACTGCACAATATATGAAGAGTCACTGTGTCCGAAAACTACTCCGAGAAGTAACATTTTATTTGAAGTAAAGTAAATGTCCCCCTGAAGGAATAAGAAAAACTAAAATATTGGAAAACTCTTTAGGAACAACTATCTAAAAATTCCTGACTTCCCTACAGCCACGAACGCATCACGGCAAAATGTCAAAAAATCTCAGCTATGTATTTTTATTTTTATTTATTCTATTTATCTGTCTATTGGGGGGCGGGGGATTTTATTATTATTTCACTTATTTATTTTTTCCCTTTTTAAAATTCCGCTGACCTGTGAAAGCAATTTTCCTGCTGCTAGCGCAGGCAACGCAGCATTTGGTAAGCACTAATGTGCAATAATGTGGATTATTCTAATTCGGTTTTCGCTCCCAGACAGATAAAAACATGCATGTTCCTTGCATACTTTTGACCTGCTGCGAGACGACTATACGGTTTTTGCTGCTTGGAAAATCACAAAAAAATTCTATTATGTTTGCATTTTACATTGGGATTGTGGAGCGTTTCCAGAGGCTGCTATCTGTTCTGTTTTGCTGCCAAAGCTAAGCTGGAATTTTTCCCAACATTGAATTGAAAATATACACTGTGGCGCTCAGCCTTGGCCAGGACCTTCTCCTTGCCATTAAAAGCAGCTTATTTGAAAATGCACCGATATTCCTTTGATGAACTCAAAAGTCAAATTCTGACCCGAT
Source organism: Chaenogobius annularis (assembly GCA_015082035.1). Classification (NCBI taxonomy): domain Eukaryota; kingdom Metazoa; phylum Chordata; class Actinopteri; order Gobiiformes; family Gobiidae; genus Chaenogobius; species Chaenogobius annularis. The sequence continues at coordinate 7,041 of BJKM01000725.1, forward strand.
CTGACTCGTACAAACCGCTTTCATCGCTTTTTTAAAAACGAGAAAATTGAATGATGAAATTGCCAGATGGATCAAGTCATTTCTTTTATATTATAGTTGAACACAAATATTATTGTGAAGTTTTAAATAGTTCCTACTACACATACTAACTAGTCGTGTCATATGGATCCTGACTTTTCACAAGTTGCTTAGTTAACTTGCGGTGTGTGGTTGTCAACGAATATTTAACGATGCAAGATGAACATTTGCTTTTTTAATTTTTGACCATGACTCTTTTAGATACCCTTGCATTAGACGAGACGCCTTTTTAGAGGACACTTATACACGTAATTTACATGACCCTTTTTGAGAGCCATCATGGATAGGATGACCCTTTTACATGAACCATATTTACTTGACTCTTTGCACTAGTGATCCCTTTTGCATTAAAACTTTGTAACATGACCTTTTACTTGACTCTTTTACATGACCCTTTTGCATTACTCTTGTACATGACCCTTTTACATGACCTTTTACTTGACTCTTTTACATGACCCTTTTGCATTAAACTTGTACATGACCCTTTTTACATGACCTTTTACTTGACTCTTTTACATGACCCTTTTGCATTAAACTTGTACATGACCTTTTACTTGACTCTTTTACATGACCCTCTTGCATTACTCTTGTACATGACCCTTTTACATGACCCTTTTGCACGTTTTTTTTATATTACCCTTTTGCATGACTCTTGTTAATGACCTTTTTACATGACTCTTGTACATGACCCTTTTCCATTAAACTTGTACATGACCCTTTTTACATGACCTTTTACTTGACTCTTTTACATGACCCTTTTACATAGTTTAGAGTTACAAGCTCAGTAATTGCTGAGCTTGAATCATTCTTAAAAAGTCTTTGTTAAGGTTAATTACGGTGTTACTATTATAAAGTAGTACAAGGCTTTTTTAATATCATGTAAAGGGCTAATCCTATAACGATAATTGTACATTGAGACTTTTTAAATACATATTATTATTATTATTATTATTATTATTATTATTATTATTATTATTATTATTATTATTATTTTATTTTTTTAATTATTTTTATTTTATTGAAGAAAATACCAACTATCTTATAATTAAAGACATTTAGATTTAATAATGCTGTAAATGGTATTTTCGTACGTGTTTTAGAGTCTCTATTGTCCATATAATGATCACGAAGATCGAAATATGACCACAACTATTTCGACCGGTCACAATTTGTCAGTAGTAAACGTAGGTAGTTGTGTTCATGTGAGGAAAGGTCGGATTTGTGCGGTAAGATTTGCTTTTAAATATCGCAGACGCACCGTTTAACTTCGATGTCAGCGCAAATTAACGACAGAAAATGTATGGCATTATTCAATCTCACAGACATGATTTTGTTTGATTAATTCCTTCAAAAACGGTAAATCTTCAGCGTTAAATAATATGAAATCAAGACATCAAAACTGAAACGTGAAAGCAACCAAAAAGTAGTGTCGATGACCTCTGTCCTTTGACCCCGTCCCGCCTGATTACGACCCGTCCTTCCTCTCGCACTGGAAAAGCTTTAATGCGGGTTATTAAGTGCTTTCATCATGTTGATTAGCCGCGAGCGTTCTGCAGTGGCCTGAACCAGGCGGGAGGTTAATCCTGCAGAAGTGATTGGACCTGATTGTGACGACCTGTTCGCCGGCGAGTGCAGACTTCGGACGCACTAAAACTAAGACTCTAAACGGCCTAAAAATAGAAGCAAATCACCTGGAAATATCCACCGCAAAGACGAGCCACAGTTTGAGCTTCTGTTTAAAGGCGACTCCGCTCACAGAAGGAATTCATGTTTTTCAAAGCAATTATGAGCAATAAAAACACCTGTAATTGAATAAGTGCAAGATTGAATCGTTAAACGCCATTCTGTGAAACATTTCAGGCCAAAAACACAAAGACATCTCCATGGAGACGAACAGGGGACAGACCATCCAGCAGAAAAGTTACATAGTGCACCTTTAACATTGGATCTAATTCAATCCAGTTCATTTTTATTTTTTTTTTATTTTTCACTTAACAAAAGACAAGAAACAGAAAATGAACAGAGAGAACAGAAAGAAAGAAAGACATTCAAGTTAAAGGAGCGTTCAGGCCGCGGTACAGGACGCCTCGAGCCGGACCCCCCGAGCCGGATCCTCCGAGCCGGACGCCCCGAGCCAGACCCCCCGGATCCCGAGCCGACGACGCCCCCGAGCCGGACCCCCGAGCCGGATCCTCCGAGCCGGCACGCTCCGAGCCCGACGCCCCGAGCCGAACCGCCCGAGCGAACATCCTCCGGCCGGACCCACCGAGCGGATCTCCGGCCGACGCCCCCCAGGCCGGACGCCCCGAGCACCGGACGCCCCGAATGCCGGAGCGACCGAACGGACACACCCGAGCCGGACGCCCCGAGCGTCCCAAACATGACCCAAGTAAACTTGGAATCTAACTTTTAAAAGTTTTCTTCCCTCAAGTCCAGGCAAAAACATCTTCATGCGCCCTTTATTTCTGTCCTTTCTTTGCTTTCTTTCCTTTCTTTTCTTGTACTATTTTGATCATCGTAATTGTCATCTGGACTCTACAGACTCTAAAACACACACAAAAACAGCTTTTTATATCAAAGACAGTGACATTATTAAATAAAAATGTCAAATACAAAAAACTCTTTCTGATTCACTTATCAATAATACACTTTATCCATAAATGTTCTCTGTAACGAAGCCTTCAGTCGCCACATTTAAACCTTTATTAGGTTGATAATGACTTTTAAAAGTTACAATATGCAATAGTTTTGCTGTTTATTTCATATGAAGTGAGTAAAGCACTTTTTAAGTATTCTTAGATGTCAAGTACTTACATATTTTACCTGTTCTTTTTCACTTTCTTTTGTAAATGAATTTCTCGGATATTTCCTTTCTCTCTCTTCTCTTCTATAGACTTGGCAGATTTGGAGGCAGTGGTCTTTTGCCGTCAGTAATGACAGAGGGCAGAAAAATACTGTTATTTGTCGTAAGGGCAAGATGGAGGCTGAATATGAAAGGATAATTCAGAAAATGAAGGTAATTTTGGGTGGAAATTAGGTTGTAAGAAGCTTCGTTCCTCGGGAAATCCTGGGAGGAATAACACAAGTCCGAACATACGAAGGGTCAGGAGGAGGACATGGGCACAGAACTGAAATGTGTCACACTATGGCATTAAATGTACCTATCGGGCATTGTTTCGGTTTAATGGCTGAAACAAGTCAATCAATCCATCGCAACAAACGCATTTATGAAGTGAAGCTTGGTCCGTTGGTCAGCCGCCATTCGTTCCTGAATGCCTTGGATAAAACAAACCACTCGTGTAGTCCCATATTGTGATGTTTAATTCATGATTTGAGGTCTTTTATTCGCTCTCCAAACATGTTTCCTGTTTCCTCCTCTTCATCTCATCGCTGACGTCTCTACCTCACCAAAGTTAATCCGTTTAGCAAACCGTCGTCGTGCGTCGCCTCGCTACGAGTGAGTTCGGCGTAAACAAACCAACTTTACATCTCATTTGTCCTTTTTTTCACCAACAGTTTGACCTTGGCCCGCGAACCTGAACACACCGCTCGCCCCGTCGCCACGTGATCCTTTTTCCCTCCCTCCGCCGTCCTCTCTTCTGCCCCCGGTGGACGTCCCGCCGACAGCCCCGTATCCGTCATGGCGTTTCTTATTTACGACCGCAGCTCTTTCTCGCGCCGCTTCCTTCGTCAGGCGCGTCTCTCCTCGTTAGGCTGATTTCTGTCCCGTTAGATTCATGACCGTGGGGGCGCTGGGGGGTTTCGCGGAGTGAAACGGATGCTCCTGTCCCGGATAAGCACGTCCCCTGTAGGGCGGGAAGATGCATCGAGACGGGGGACCGAGTCACAAGTGGATTGGACGCAGTTAGCAGTTTGGGAAAAAACGCAGTAAAAGGTAGAACGATGTAAGACTTGTCCTGGTTTAGTCCTGATATAGATTTGGGAAGGTCCTGTTGGTCTAGTTCAGGTTTAGTCCCAACTTTGAACAGGGTTTTCTGGCCCGTAGGCTTGGTTAGACGGGACAGTACAGCAAAAGCGCGTCAGTCCTGGACCATCCGCAATGTCAACGTCGGCTCTATTTCTCCTGCACGTTTACGACAACACCAGCTTCCCAAAGAGCGTCACATGCACAGTTTGTGGTAAAAACACAGATAAGTATGAACATGATTCCAAAAATGCAGTTAAAGACTCTGATCTGCAGAGGTAAACGTTCTACAGTTTGGGGGAAGCCACAGGAAAGGCCTTTGTCTCCTTCAGTTCTTCATCAGGATCAGTCCGTTTGTGAGAGCCGGTGCTGGTTCTCCTCCAGGTTTGAGTCGTTTTTCCTCACATAAGGAGGGTCTAAGCACTGGGATGCTTTGAGACTTTGAGACGCTTAGGACGCCTGGGACGCCTGGGACGCTATGGGACGCTCTGGGACGCTCTGGGACACTCTGGGACGCTCTGGGAAGCCCTGGGATGCTCTAGGACGCTGGGACACCTGGGACGCTCTGGGACGCTTCTGAGATGCTCTGGGACGCTCTAGGACGCTCTGAGACGCTCTGAGACGCTCTGGCGGACGCTCTACGGACGCTCTAGGACGCTCTGTGACAACCTGGGAGGCTCTGAGACGCTCTGAGACGCCTGGGACGCTCTGGAGCACTCTGGGACGCTCTGGGACGCTCTAGGACGCTCTCGGACGCTCTCGGCACGCTCTGAGGACGCTCTGGTACGCTCTGGGACGCTCTGAGACACTCTGGACGCCCTGGGACGCTCTGGACGCTCTAGGACGCTCTGGGACGCTCTGAGACGCTCTGGGACGGCTGGGAGTTCAACATTCAGTTGAATTGCATAATCTGCTTCTCTATTATGACCAATTACTTTCATTGTTTGATTCTGTTACGTTTCTTGTTACGTTTCAACATCATCAGCTGCTGTGGGGATTTTGGGTGTCACAAAATTAACATTGAAAATGTCCTTCAATATTTTACATGAATTTCCCCACAATATAAAGTAAACAAAAAGTCATGTTTGATTTATTTTACCAAAATATTTTACGTCCCCATGAATTTTGGGGGTTTGGTTCAGAACAATTGATAAAAAAGATGTATAATTTGAAGTTTGTTTAATTTTGAAATGGAAAACGACAATAAAATCATGGCACAAAATCAAAAAATAAACCACGTTATCGTCGAGACGCTGATACATCCCACGAGACGAGATTGGACCCGCGAGATCGAGATCTGTTCACTCACGACAAATCACTGCGCCGGACACTTGGGCGTTTATTTGAGCCTGAAAATGGACTAAACCACGCGAGCGGGGGGAATTGCGCTCCTGTTTACGTCCTTCGCGGTGCATAACGGGTATTAATTAGTTCCTCTTTTGCCTCCGTAAAGAAAAACACGGCTCCGATTTATTACTGTAATTATCTTCCTGCGCCGCTGTGATTCAGAATGATATTAAATACATTACGCCCGCGTCATTACGCCGCATTAGCTTCCATTGTGGCAAAGCGAACAGCCGCGCATTTTCCAGTACCGTTTAAAAGTTGCTCTATGTAACTTTTCTGGCGCTGGGGTCCGGCGTGGAGACGTTGCTGCTGACATCAGGCTTATTTGTCTTGGCTTGGTGTTCAGTTGCAAGGTGTTTTTGATTGCTGAAAATACCTTGAAACATGCTGTATGCATTCTCACAGGGAGCGGGCTCGCCTCTCCACAGATCTGACCTATTACCAATGGAGATGAGAGGAGTTTGTGGCCCGACTGTGGGACATTCCCTGCTTTTGCCTATTGCTTAAGTTTAACATTTGTGGATTTAACGTTTTGATATTAGCATATTTTGACATTTTGTGGAGGTATTTTTACTAGATTTGTAATCCTCAGCCTTGTCATTTTCTCAGGATTCGTCCTTGGAACATTGGATGTTTCTCTCTTGGCTTTCACAGGTCGCATTTCTTGTCCGATTTTCGTCATTCAAAATTCAGTTTGTAGATATTTCTCGTGTGATTTCTGGCACTTGCTTTCGGTATTCCTCGGTCTTATCATTTTTTTCTTACAGTTTTCTCTTAAAGTGGCGGAATGTTGGTGATGGTGCGGCATGTTGGAGGTTTTGTGACATCATCGTCATCGTAATCAGAAACAGAAAAGGTTTAATTGCCATTGTCAATGAACAGAATTTACAAACACGTAGGAACTTGTCTCGGCCTTAAGGTGCAACATAAAACACTGAGCAATAATAAAAACAACATATATTCAATCTAAAGGACATGCATTAAGAAACAATTTAAAATGACTATAGTATAAAATAAAAATAGCTTACTATATACACAAGAATTACAGTTAAATTTACAGTTGTGCAGAAAGTGGACTGGTGTGAGTGATTGGTGATGGGGGAGTCTGTCATGATGAGGGGGGGCTGGGGGCTGTGACTTTCCTCAACAAAAGATAGATTTATACTTGATTTTGTGGTGTTATATTCATTCATTCATTCATTCATTTTCGTTTGATATAGACTGTGAATTTTATTTCATTTTATTTCATTTTATTTCATCAGTGTAATCGCTCATATATTTATTTTTATTTTACTAGTAGGCAAAAATTAAAATAATACAAGATTTTTTGGATGTTAGTCATGAAAATTGCTTTTAACTGATGAAAAAGTACTTTTGCTCGTTGGTATATTTTTGAAAGTGTACTCTCGTGTACTGTCACTTTCCGGCTAACAGTTAGAAAGACAGTAATGTATGTTGAAAATGCACCCGTGTTTTGTTCTGTTTGGATTCTCGCTGTGTTTTCTTTCTCCGTGCGACTGTCGCCTGCCGAGCCTCGTCCTCCTCAGGCTCTGACTTTGACGGCTAAAGCTCTGAACCAATTTACCACCGAGACCCTCAAATCCTGTCTGCAGCGTAGTTAAGAAGGGGGGAGAGGGGAGAGGGGAGAGAAGAGGGAGAGGGGGAGAAGAGGGGAGAGAAGAGACGTGAAAAGAGGGGGGAGGGGAGAAGATAGAGGAGAGTGGAGAGAAGGGGAGAGAGAAGAAGAGAGGGGAGAGGGGGAGATGGAGAGAGGGGGGAGAAGAGGGGAGAGAGAGAGAGAAGAGGGGAGAGAGGGGAGAGGAGGAGATGGAGGAGAGGGGAAGGGGGGAGAAGAGGGAGAGAGGGGGGAGGGGTGAAAGAGAGAGGGAGTGGAGAGAAGGGAGAGAGAAGACAGAGGAAGAGGGGAGATGGAGGAGAGGGGAGAAGGACGTGAAAAGAGGGGGAGGGGAGGGAGAAGATAGAGGAGAGGGAGAGAAAGGAGAGAGAGAAGAGAAGAGGGGAGTGGAGAGAGGAGATGGAGGAGAGGGACGGGGGAGAAGAGGGGAGAGAGGGGGAGGGGAGGGAAGAAGAGAGAGGTGAGTGGAGAGAAGGGGAGAGAGAGACAGGGAAGAGGGGAGATGGAGGAGGGGGGAGAAGAGGGGAGAGGAGAGAGAAGAGAAGTGAAAAGAGGAGAAAAGAGGGGAAGAGGAGAAAAGAGGGGAGATAAGGAGAGGAAGATAAGGGAGAGAAGAAAAGTGAAAAGAGGGAGGGAAGTGGGGGAGAGGAGAGAAGAGGAGAGGGGAGAAAAGAAGGCGAGAAGAGAAATGAGAAGGGGGAGAGAGTAGAGAGAGATGAGGGGACATAATGGGAGCTGTAGAGAGGGGAAAACAGCGAGAAATGAGAGAGGAGAGGAGAGAAGAAGGGGGGCTAGAGAGAGGAAGAAAAGAAGAGAGATTGGGAAGGAGAAAGAAGGGGGTTTGGATAGTGAAGGGGGTAATGAGAGATAAGGGAAAGAGGGGGGTAAAGAGAGAGGAGAGATGAGGAGAGCAAAGTGTTGCTGGAGAGGGGGGGAAAAAGAGGGAGGGGAGAGGAGAGCGGGGGTAAAGAGAGAGAAGGGAAGAGGGAGAGAATGGAAAAAAGGGGGCGAAATATGAGGAGAGAGCGAGCGAGAATGGGAAGCAGTGTTCATTTGGAGAACCTTTTTTACAATGTATTTTCAGTCTTTTCACCAAATCGTTTATGCTCAAAGTATCAGCGCTTTAATCATAGTATGTCGTTTTAGTCATAGTTTTAGTCGTTACTTTTTCTTTTCTTTTTAAATGTATAATGTGAGCGAACGTTTGGCCCAAATTAGTGTTCAAGAACCGCTCAAAGTCTCACTCCATCTTCATGTGTTTAAAGTGACGTATGACGGTTTTTACGATGTTCTGATTTTGACTTTCTTTGGTGTATTTATACCTGTCGTACATATAAAGGATAGTTTTACACCAATCGAGCGGGTATTTGTGGAGAAAACGTTGAAAAATCCGTAGAAAACTGACAGGAAGTGACATCACACTCAGTGCAGAGTTAAAGCTTATGCAAAATTTACACAAAGGAACAACTTTTTTTTTACATTCTAAACATTAATTCAACAAAATAAAGTCGCTCTCATATATTTTTTTTGTTAGAGAAACAGATGAGTTTTTTCCCAGTGTTTGCTGGGTAATTTCCTAGTGTGATGTCATCAATTACAACCAGGAAGTGAAATTATAAACCTAAAAAAAAAAGTGCTATTCTGTGAAAATAACATTGTCATAATTTTTAGCAAAATACAAAATATGGTTATCTTAACTGCATTTTAGTTTTAATGAGTCGGCCGACCTGTAGGGGGCGCTTTAACTCTATTTCATTTATAACATCTTGAAACCGTTTGTCGCAGAGTTTAAACGTTGAATTGTGGTCGGCAGCCGCAAAAATCTTTGAAAAACGTCAAACCCGCAACTCCACAAGAAGCCTTTACAGAACTTCCACCGAACGGTAAAAGTGTTCGTTTTCGCCAAACTTCCCAATGTTTTTTATTTTTCCCGTGAAGTGACTGAGAGAAGCTTTATCGTTTGTCGAGTGTTTTTTAAACGCGGGACGTCTTACGTGACTTAGAAACAATAAAAACCCGACGAATGCATTTTATTTTCCCTGGTACAAGCACAAAACTGTAACACGGCGCTGCTTTAGTCCCTTGACCCGGCCTGGACCACAGCTTCATTGTTTCATTCATCCTGTTTGCAAAGTCTTCGTCTCTGCCCCTCCGCTGACCCTCAGAAAACACAATTTCCCAGATTTGTGACGTCATAGCTCGAAATCCGGAGTCCATAAATTATATAAAATTATGTATTATTTTATTACAACAGTGCTTTCATTAGCATGTTGGGGCAAGCATGCTTTTGTTTATTTCCCCATGGTAATTCCCTCTTTTGTAAAATGACTTTGGCCTCCTTTTTGGAAAGTCGCACATTTTGATTTCATTGGTTGGTCGTTTTTGCGTTGGTTACGCCTCCACACCCTGCGTCGCACCTCGAGTCAAACTCAAACACAAGCGTGCAACCGTTTTTCCAGTCCTGTGATATTTTCCCTCTTTCTTTAATCCCCTTCATCCTATCCTAAGCAGCCATGTTTGTTTTGATACGGACGGAGCGCGCGTGTCCCTGATTGGCTAATCCACCTGTCAATCATCTGAACTCGAGGAGATGAAAAGGTTGACAGGTGAATAATTGGGCCTCAAGACTCCTGCCATAGACACAATAAATGGATACCTTTGATAGGCTTTGGACCAAATGCGACGTTTATCATGAACAGTATGTGTATTAGATTGATTTAGCATGTCTTTCTTCGTCTTTTTACTTTTGTTTTCGTATCTTGTTTTCTCTCTGGTCGTGTGTTGTCCCATGTGACTTGTTACAGGTTATATACTTGTAATAAAAGAAAATAAAACAAGAAGAAAAAAAAAAAGAAAAAAAGGTTGACTGGACTGATGCCGATCTGTCAATAACAAGTACATTTTCCGTTTCCTTTTTCAGTCCTGTTTTGCGTTAATCTGTCAATCATTCAGTATGTTAATAATGCAAAATTTGATTAAAAATGCACATTTCATTAGCGGTGATGCGGCGGCGACTTGCTTCTGCTTTGGGCCTTATTTTTGTGTTGCTTGTTTTGCCCTTTTTTAAATGTTTTTTTTTTCTTTTCCAGAGACTTTGTTGATTGTGACTCTCTCCGAAAATCTGGCAACACTTTATAATGCGCGATAACGAAGCGCTTTAAGAAACCGAGACGGAAAGGTCGGACCACCGGCCACTTGTTAAGACAGGAGTGGCGTCCGAAACCTCCGCCGTGTCTAACATAATGTGCTCAAAGTTTTCACGCCGCTCTCTCCACTGAGCCGACCGCGATAAAACCGAAGAGAAGCGCCGTACAATCGCACAAATGAAAGCTGCGTCGGTGGTTTCGTTCGTGGATCAGGGCTCGTCGGTATTTCCCGGACGCTCGTGTCGCACGCTTCCATTCCTCTGTTACCGGTCTCAACTCCGCCCGCGAATTGAACGGAGAAAGAGACAAGAACATGGACCTGCTCCGCGGTTCCTCGTTTTTGGGTGTTTGATTCACAATTTGCTTTCTACTCGAGCAATATATCCGGCAGTGTGAGTTGTGAGTAAGTATTCGGTTTCCTGCACCGCTCCATCCCAGATCAGATGTTTTGTGCTTCCAATTTCATTACCGTCAAAGTTACTCTCATTATTGCTCTTTACTAACGAAGTAATGCCACTCTTTACTCACAAGTATTGCTTACTCCACCTCAGGATTTCATTGTGGCTCACTAGAAGAGCGTAGTTGCATTGTTTTAATCCTTCTGGCCCTGATTTAATTTCGGTTTTTTTTGTTTTGTCCTCGCTTTGTCTACGTTTAGGCCGGGTCTTGTCACATCTAAAAGCTTGATTTATTTCTGCTTTAGGGCTGCATTGTTTTGTGAGTATTGCGATTGGATTTGCACTATTTCTTTTTACAAAGTAGGATTCTGTTCGCAGTGAACGTTGTAGTAGATGCCAGGAGTTTAAATATGAACTGAGGAACCAATACAAGATTGTTTTTAGAGCTCTAAAACTACAGGCTCATCAAGAATTATGTTTTCTTTGCAGATGTCATTCTATTATCTAATATAATTGCAGTAAAAAAGATAATAATAATAATAATAATAATAATAATGATAATAATAATAATAATATGATGATGATGATGATAATAATAATGATACTAATAATAATAATAATAATAATAATAATAATAATAATAATAACATGTTTGGTCTTAGTCATTAGATTCCACAGTAGCTCCTATAAACTTTCCAAAGTTTAGTCTAAGTAAAAAAAAATTTGACAAATTTACTTCCGGATTATTTTCTTTTTTTTCTGCGAAATCTAAGTAAATAAATAGTGGCAAATTTACTTCCGGGTTATAAACGTGGGCGGTCTCGTTTAAACTCCACTGCAGAATACAATTTCCCATTAACCCAAACAAAAGCACTATGGACTAGTCCTCCAGGTGCTCATGATCTGAAGCTCTGTCCTCGAGTGCTCGTGACTAGTTTAACCCCAGAGACTATGAAGGCTGAGAGTAAGAGGGAGCGACAAAGAGACCAGAGACTCAGAAATGAGCCGTTTGAACCAGGAGTCCAGAGATTAAAGTTATAATGTCGGCGTACATTTGACCTACTAATCCAAATTCATTTTTAAAATCCAGTTCAAAGTATCACTCAGTCTTCTTAGCCACGCTTCCATTTCGATGATAAAATCTTAACATCGTTTGACACACAGTATAAATATTGAATCGTTGAAAGCTGCTACAATTTTACAGTGAACTGTAAAAAAAAATAGGCCACACAGGCTTCAATTTAAGCGACACGTAATACAGAATCAGGTCGTTTATACGAAAATGCATGCAAAGAAATAGATTAATATCTCTGCAAAGAATCTGATTTTCTAATAGTCATTGAGCAGTTTGGGTCGTTTTAATGGAAATGTTTGGAGTCAGTAAAAGCATGAGATTAAGAGTTTTAACCATTGTTATGGTTTTTTCGTTGGTCGATGGTCGATTTTAGTTTATTCTTGAAAGCCATATATATTTGTATTTGGTAAGAAAATATAAAAAAATATAAAAAAACAATTAATACAAAGGGGGGGAGTGAAAATGACCCAGATTATTAAATTTTAAGTGGCCATTGCGCATTATTTTGGCCTTTATTGCTTTTTGTCACATTGTTTTTCCAATGTATACGACTTAAAATGTATGCATAGCTCCCTCTGCTGACAGCAATAGGTATTAACAATAGAAAGGAAATGCCTTTTAGCAGCCTTTTAGCAACGCAGCCGTCATGCAGACACATCTACGTTTGCGGTGAAGTTAATCCGAGCACCGAAAAACTAAAAAACAAGTCTGGCGAAGGTTGCCGGGCGTTACTATCAGAGGAAAGCTGGTGTCAATGAAGCAAACTGTCAGTCCGTGTATGTTTTCGAAGGGCGAACGACATCAGAAAAGTGCATGAGAATTCGAATACGTCCCCCACGATGTTTTCGATGTTACTACCTGCAGTGAAGCGCGTCGTGACAACCCCCCACAAAACGGCTCCGCTTCAAGCTCAGACTTTTCCGCGCGGCTCAAGTTCATTATCCGCTCTTCGTCTCACTTCTCAGGCCTCTCCACAAAACGCCCGTCTCCTTGAGTGGGCCCGAACCGCCACAGCCGCCCCCCGGAAAAAAAGTGACAAACGATTTTGTAATTAGCGAGCGGCTCGGACTCTGGGCACGGTTCAGCGAATGCGCACTTTGTTTCCAGCGAACAGGTGAAACAAAACGCCTGCCACGCTCCTCCCCGCTATTATTAATTGGCCTTGTTACTAATTAGCTCCGTTTGCTAACGACTTTCTGCGTATGCAAATGAGGAGCGGCGGTGTTGGGGCCGATATGATGGAGAATGCCTGCAATGTTCTGGGACATTGTCTGCGCCTCCGCCGGGAAACAATTGGGTAATTTAAAAAGGAAATCTGTGTTGTTCGTTTTTAGCATAATTTATAATATCTTACAACGTGTAATTTGGTCTTGTGTGATAACAACATGGGGGATTATTAATATTCAATTTGCATGAAATAATAAGAGTCTCTTGCAGACAAAAGTAGTAAATGTATTCAAGTCAGTGATGTTTTTTCGGGGTGGATATAATCACAACGAGAAGGTTTGAGTGAATGAGGCTATTTTTGTAAAACCTTCTATTTTTTAGTTATGCTGGTCGGAGATACAACCTCCCCTCAATCTACAATCATAACATAACCTTTTGGCAAGAAACCAAACCAGTCAAATGCCAATGAGACGCTTGCTGCGAGGTAGAGGTGGACGGACCTCAAGAGTGACAGACTTGTAAACAAAGACAGGCACACTTTCAGTTATAATTCCTCCACTTTTGAGCCAGAAAATATAAATGCTGCCATCATTTCCATCGGATTGGCAATTTATTTTATTTATCATTTATTCATAAAGAAGGAAAAACCAAATGAGAGAACCTCAAATACAAAATAAAACAAAGAAACACCTGATATCCTGATGAAATGCAAAAAAAATAATCAATAAATCTAAAAAGAGCTCTGCATTGGTATTACTGTGGGTCGGAATCCTGTTCGTGACGCCAAATTGTTGTGGAATTTCTGTAAAGGTGTACCAAGAAATAAAGAGGTGAACGGAGTTTGTCTTTCTCAAAAGGTGGATCTTTATTTACCCGTGCACAGTAAATCACTTTCCCTGACGAAAAGCAACTATCCCTCATCCTCCAGAACAATTACAGTACACATCCTTTTAAAGGCAGTAACATAAACTGACGCGTACGCACATCGTCACAGTCAAATCAGCTCCGAATGAGACCGAACAACCCTCAAGGATCCGACCCCCCAAGCTCTGTCTTGACACACGACTGACAGGAGACAAAATCATATTATCTGCAAACAGTCATAATACAGATAGACTTTATCCATTACAAGGCTTAAAATCGTTTAATTTAAAAAGTCTTCGTGTTTTGCTGATCTTTCATTTCATCGCGTGTGATTTGCGTCTGAACTCGTGCGTGTTTTACTCAGGACTGTGAAGTTCATACGCCACTTCGACAAAAGCGAACGCGTTCTTGAAGTTCAGAGCTCAAATTCTGTTTTTTCAGGAAGTCCAAAAAAGCCTGTATTTGTTATGATTTTATTTACACTCCTCGGCGCATTTGAAGGCTCGTGGCATGAGTTGGAGTGGCTGCAGATTGTCTCGCACTATCTCTGTCATTTCCATTGTGTCCGCAATGAAAGTCTGCAGCCTTATCAGGAGCAGACTGTAGGGACGCTCGCATTTGGGTTTGGACGTCCCGAGTGTGAGAGGACGGAGGGGGTGAGTGTGGGAGGTCCAAGGGAGGTGAGGGGGTGAGTGTAGGCAGGTCCAAGGGGAGGGGAGGGTGAGGAGGAGTGAGAACCAAGGGAGGGAGGGACACAGAGAAGAGAGAATACAATTGAAAATTCTAAGAAACAATATGCTCTGGTTGGCAAATCACAACACTATGGAACGTAAAACTGGAATCCTAGATCAAACCTAGCACTCAGGCGCACAGATCCACACACCCACGACCCTTTGAGCACACTCAGCCCTTCGATGCATCCATTACCCCAGCACCCATTTTCACGTGACACAGGTGGAACATAACACGCTACTCCTTCCAGCATACCCGAACCTCCCTCCATTAGATCTGAAAATCATGTACTAGTCGAGGCGCAATTTGCGAGCTCACTACAATAGTAACTTGATATCACCTTAATCACCCACATTTGTACAGATGAACTTTCTCTACGGAACTCACAATCCACGCAACGATAAGCAACACACAGCTCTAGACGTCGACGGTGAAACACCTCTCGACTTCGTTCTGGAGTAAGTCCATCGTAGAAACAGTTTCATTCGGTGTTTGGTACCATGTTGAAAACATCAGAGATTATACCATGCCGAATGATGCTAAGGTCGAATGGAATCCATGTATGGGTTGATGGGTGGCTGGTGCTCGGTGATGGTGATGGGTGCTAGATGATGGATGCTGGGCGATGGTGGGATTGGGTGCTGGTGATGGTGCTGGGGATGGGTGCTGGGGGATGTGTGATGGGTGTGGTTGGATTGGTGATGGGTGCTGGGTGATGGGTGCTAGGTGATGGATGATGGGTACTGGGGGATGGGTGCTGAGTGATGGATGATGGGTGCTGGGTGATGAGTGCTAGGTGATGGATGATGGGTGCTGGGGATGGGTGCTGGTGATGGATGATGGTGCTGGGTGATGGGTGCTAGGTGATGGATGCTGGGTGCTGGGGGATGGGTGCCAGGTGATGGATGCTGGGTGCTGGGGGATGGGTGCCAGGTGATGGATGCTGGGTGCTAGTGAGATGATGGGTAGTGGTGATGGGTGCTGGGAGATGTTGATGGGGTGCGTGGGTGATGTGTGCTGGGTGATTTAGTGATGGGCATGATGGGTGTTGGTGATGGGTGCTGGGGGATGGGTGCATGGAGATGGGTGCTGGTGCTGGGTGCATTGCTCCTAATAGGTTGAAGGATTGGGTCAAATACATAGTCAAAGTCTGTAGTCAAAAAAACTATGACACCCCACTGACGATGGATTTTCAATCAAAATCTAAGACCCGATCAACCAATTGATCAGTCGGATTGATCAATTGGTTGATCGGGTCTTAGATTTTGATTGAAAATCCATCGACTGTTTTAACAGTTGTACCAAAGTGAGATTTGTTTGAAAATAGCACATAACTATGGAAATTAGGGCTGCAACAAGTTCATTGATTATAAAAATAGTTAACTATTCAACTACTTAAGTAATGGAATAATAGTTTACTGGTCTCAACACAGACGCCAAAACATGAGCTCAGAGAAGAGGTCCTACTAACACAGAGCGGAAATCAGCAAAAGAAAATAGTTTTGAATGAAAACTAAAAACATTCTCCACCAGGACGTCCTTAAAAGGATTAAGTTCAGCTTTATCTGGGTAAAATTGGGTAAAAATCTCATATTCACTGGCTAAAGTTATCGATTACCAAAATAATTGTTAGTTGCAGCCTTAATAGAATTGTAAACTTGGTTGCTAGGCACACAAGTAAATATACCGTTTCAAAATCAATGTTAATGCTCATATCGATCGTCTGAAATGAACACACTCGTTTCCTCGTGAAGGAGCAGCTTCAAACATGAGAAACTCACTAAAACCGGCGACACAAACTGTACCGACGCTTAAGCGCTGGAGCGACGCCGCGACGGGCTCAACTTGGACAAATTCAACACAAACTGGACTGATTGGGACGCCCACCTTAACCCTTTTTATTTATTTTGGATGCCTTATTTAAATTCTCATTTTCAAATTTACCTGTTTTGTTTTGATGAATAAAATGTGTGTATTTATTTTTATTTATTTATTTTAAAAAAGAACAATTAATGATTTAACAACAAACAAAACAAACAGAACACGACCAGATTTGTATTAAATAAAAATACAAATCAACTAAACAACAAAATAAATATAATCAAAATACAAATGGTAAATTAAAACATTGGTAAATTAAAACCACTTTGGTCTTTTTTTCTGTTTTTGTGTTTCTTGTTTATTTATTTTATCTTGCAAAATGGGAAAAGATTAATAAATAAATATTTTTATTTTTTTTTGGGGGGGGGAATTAATTTGTTTCAGTTGTAGTCATCTGGACACTCCTAACAGCTGCTCATTTGTTTACGTTGCTATGGTGACGTCCACTGCGTAGTGATTTAGAACTGTGATTGAATGCTGCCTCACTGCCCATGCTATAATTGCAGATAAACTAAAATATGGCAAATAATTGTTTAAAATTAGATTTAAAAAAGCCTCAAGTATCAATATTGTTGTGTGAGAATCAATACTTAAAAACTGGTCAGTATCGCTGTGTTGTTGTTTTTCCGCCCATCACTTAATGTTAATTCAAATCATTTGGAGTAGAATTGTCTCTCTAGTCATCATCTTGTAAATATCAGGAGTTAATTATCTGACAAACACGTCTGTAGTGCTCATTTTCTCGTTTCAGATTTGTTTTTGCACCTTTAGAGACTCCGAACAGCTGCGCCTCTGACTCATGTTTGTGCTTCTGAATCTTCTATCTGCTTTTTCAAATCGCTCATTTACAATCGAGCTCAACCATTCACATCAACTCAATATATTTCATGGTATGGTAGAAAGACGATGACATTTTATTTCCAGTATCAAAAGTTAAAAAAAAAATCAGTCAAAAAACAGCCGTTCCTTAAATAACAAACCGTTACCATGGAAATGCAAGTGTGCAAAACATCTATAGAGATGAATCAGTCAAAACAATGTAAAAAGTAAACAGCCTGATACATTTATTTAATTTATTAAATTTATTAAAAAAGATATATATATAAAACACCGAACGAGTCACGGAAACACAGCATATAAATGATGTAAATAGAGACATGTCCCATTTCCAGTCCGGATGCAAAGCTCTCCACCCTTTGCACGTCCCAATGTCTGGATATGTTTTAATGAATGCTCAGTTTAGTATTTTGCATCTTAAACTCTCCATCGGTTTGTCATGAAGCTAACTTAGAAGTCTAGGATGTGTGACGTCACAATCGTGAGCTCGATTATGGCGGGAAATGTAATTTATGTAAATGTCTGCAATTCAACATCCTTTGTTGTTCTTCAGGAGCTTTCTCTTGTTTTAGAACTGAAAATAATGTGTAAAACATACATTACGTTGTATCAGTCAGCCATTCGTGTTTATTTATTTAACCTCTTTTTCAAGAGAAAATACGACGGCACACAAATCATAAGAACATTTACACAAATAAGACACATTTAAATAAGCATATAAAACAGAATTTACATTTAAAAGCACAGACAGTTTTTCTTGGATTCTTTTTTTGTTTTAAAAATCACTCAGAAACCCCTGAGCTCGAGCAGTTCTCCCAAACTCAAGTCCACCTGAGGGGAGGTCCAGGCTGCAGGAGCAGCTTAAGAAAACACTTTCTTTCCCCAGTCCTCACACAGGGCTGAACATGACGTGAGCTCAGCGGTCGACACTTTTGTAAACAGGATTAATAAAATAAGGGTGAATGAAGCTAAATACCATTGTATTTTGTCTAAAAGCCGCTAAACTTGTAGTTTAGACTTCTAATGATCGAAATATATGGGATTCTTTTGTTAGTTTAGCAGTTCAGAAACCAGTCTTTTTTCAAATGTTCATGCTCTTGGCCTTTTAAAATGTACACTGTCAATATTAGAAATAACAAAAATATGTTGATAAACTAAACGTGTCAATAGGGTTAGTCCGAAATGTCCGAAATGTCCGAAAAATGACATTAGATCTTTTTTCCTCAAATCGCTCAGCCCTATTTATGCCACACGTGTCCTCTGCCCCTCCTTGTCCAGGCTCTTCTGTGGCCGTTCCCTCGTTGCTGCCCCCTGAAGGCATGTCCCAGGCCCACAGTTCTCCTTAACCCCGCCCGGATGGAGTGTCCCTGCTTCGTCCTCTAACACGCCTGTCCTGATGTCGTTCTCGCTCATGGAGAGGAGCAAAGACACGATCCAGGCCAGTGCGTCTCTGCGGCCGGAGACACTGTCCACAAGAACGCCACAGGTCACAGAATAAACCTGTTTGGAGCCTTAAAGTGCCCCCTACAGGTCGGACGACTCATTGAACTTAAAAGTATATTTTGAATGTATCTAAAAATTATACAAAAATATTGTCCCAGATTAGCACATTTTTAAGGTTCATAATTTCACTTCCTGTTTGTAATTGATGACATCACACTCATCTGATCGCACTTTTTTTGTGACAAATATAAATATGTGAGAGCGACTTTATTTTGTTGAATTAATGTTTAGAAAATGTGTTTCTTTGTGTAAATTCTGCATAAACTTTGACTGGAATGTGTGTCCCTGGAGTGATGTCACTTCCTGTCATTTCCCACAGATTTTTCAGTGTTTTCTCCACAAATACGTACTCGATTGGTATAATTTATTAAAAATGTATATGTACAACAGCAAATACACTAAATAAAATCAAAATTTGAAAATGGTAAAAACCTGTCATATCTCACTTCAAGATGAATATGTCTGTGGGGTCAAAAAGCCCCCGGCCCTCCATCTGAAACTATTAAAACATCTAATTCTGGCATTCACAAAAAAATGGATGACACAAATGGACTGACATTATACGGGAAATTTGAAAAATGGGGGGAAAAAATCACGTTCTGACTCGATTTAAAATGAAAATGAACAAATTTGACAAAGTGGGCAAAGTGGGCAAAGTGGGCAAAGTGGGACAGTTGTTTGGGTTCACGTGTGCTTAAGTTTCTATTGTTCTGTTGTTTTCTCTCTGGTCTTGTTTATTGTTTATTTATGTATTTATTTTCTCTCATTGTTCTTTAAAAATGTGAAGGAAAAAAAAACGTATTCAAAAACAAACAAACATCTAATTCAAGGACGTGAAAGCCATTGGTTTCAGAAAGTTAAAAATTTAAAGTAGCAAAAGATTTTGTTTTCCAGGGAGATTTTTTTAGTCAATAAAAAAAAAAAAGAAAAAAAAAGAAATAATAATAAAAAAATATAATAATAATAATATTAATCACACTTTTGGAATGTGATGAATCACATTGTACGCTTATTTTACTGTCTATTTAAACCTGACATAAAACTTGAAGTACTTTTGCACAAATCTGTTATTTAGCCTAAAGCTCAACTCGCATAACAAAAGCTTTGGAAGTTGTATTTCATAATGAATCAGTGTCACATGGTTCATATAAATGTGACCAAACTGCAGCTTTAGGGGGTTTCCGAGGCCCTTTTATTGATTCTACGCCTTTACAACTGGCGCCGGTTTCCGTTGTGTTCGTGTCAGAAAGTTGGCCAATCAGCTCGTTTGTGGTTCGCCGAGAGCGTCGTTGTCGTTTTATGTATTTACCAGGAATTATGTGGAGAACTTCCCCGTTATTCGCTCCTAAATGTCAAACTTCAACAAAGGCTTATTCCGCTTTCATGCTCCGGGACCTACTCGAACTGGAGCGACTTTTACATCAAACATTTAAACATTTAGCCTTTTAACAGAAGGATCTTTTAGCTTAAATTGTACATGTTTGGTTTGATTGTGTGCATGTTTTTAACGTCGTGTTAACTGTGTAAATAAAGGTTAACCACTGCTGCTTGCGGGTGTAACTAGTTGCCGTTTGTCTTCCAGAATATTTAAATATATTTAAATCCTTTTAGTGCGTGCCTTATCCCTCCTCCTTCCCTCTCGTGTTCCTCTTGTTTTCCTCATGCACTCTCTTCCAATTCTTCTTTCCTCCTTTCACCCTTACAACCTTCTCTTATCCTCTTTCCCCTGTACGTCTCTCCTCCCTTCTCCATCTTTTTCAGCCCCCCTCTTCTCTTGGGACCACCCGACGTACACGCCTCTTAATTACTCAAACCGTTGTACACCTCAGAGATCTCTCTCCGTTAACCTGTGCGCTTTGTCAATAACATCCCCGGCGCCGAACCGCGCGAGGTTTGGCTAATTACAGATTTAACGACGCCGGCATCTGTTCCGGTCCGTCTGCAGCGCCCCCCTCAGGATCGCGCCGAGCTTCTGTTGTATAGCATATATTAGCAGGTGACGTGTCGGGGGGGTTCTCCTGAGGTTGGACTAATGAGTGGAGATGAAGCAGGAGACGACAAACGCGACTATCTTTACACTTACACTGCCTTTTCCCCCACGTAACGTCGCCTATTGATGACATCACGGAGGGATCTGTCGTTTTCAACTTTTATTTTTCAAATTTTTTTTCACAAATTGATTCTTGATGTAAAACTGTGATACATATTCACCACAGGAACTTGAACTCTTACAGTAAACGTCATATAGTGAATGATTGAGTGAATTATAAGAATCACTCTTTTTTGTTTAATTTTGGGGGCAATATTACGACTAATGCTAAACCTTTTGTACATATAAATTACAGTTTTACACCAATCGAGTAGGTATTTGTGGAGAAAACCTTGAAAAATGTATGAAAAATTACACTCATTCCAGTCAATGTTTATACATAATTTACACACCAAATTATTATAATTTTTTTGACCCTCTAAACATTAATTCAACAAAATATAGTAGTTCTCATATATTTGTATTTGTCAAATAAAAAAATGGTGACATTAAATGAGTTTTTGCCCAGTGTTTTCTGGGTAATTTCCTAGTGTGATGTCATCCATGACAAACAGGAAGTGACATTATAAACCTAAACATTTGAAATATTTGTCTTTACTGCATTTCAGTTCAATTAGTCGTCTGACCTGTAGGGGGCACTTTAATAAATAAAATAAATAAAATAAATAAAATAAATAAAATAAATAAAATAAATAAAATAAATAAAATAAATAAAATAAAATAAAATAAAATAAAATAAAATAAATAAAATAAAAAGATTAAAACGATTAAAAAAAGATAAATAAATACACAAGATAAATAAGATCAAATAAAATAAATACATAAATAAATAAAACCCTTTCTGTCGCTCTACCCCAGGGCAGCTGCGGCTACAGATGTGCAGTGAATGACTCTATGCCGTGTTGTGCTTGTTTTGTTGGATAAATCACACGTTCATAGACAACTGCACTGCACAATTCTGACTTTCAAATGATTCAAAATGCCAAACTCTCGGCCCCCTTTTGTCAGTCTGAGTAAATCTGTGCTCGCTTTACCTTGAATCAGCGTTTTAAAAGACACATTTTTCCCCCTCCGCAGACAGTTATGGTCCTGTTCATTCTGCAGCAGCCGCGCACACCGCTCCATATATTTGTGTTTAGGCCCAATTAAAGCGAGCTGTGGACGCACTCATTTTCTCAAGCAATTACGAGCGGGCGAGAGAGTGACAACAGGGACGAACCTTTTGAGCAACCTTCTGTGTCCTGTGGTCCTGTCCCGAGGCTGATGCTAACGCTAACGCTAACGCAGCTCCCACTTTAAGCCCCTCACACAGATTTGGAGAAGAAATGAGGGTTCTTCTAGTGTTACTCGCTCTCTTCTGGTGTTACTCCTGCTCTTCTGGTGTTACTCGCTCTCTTCTCTTCTGGTTTACTCCTGTCTACTCGCTCTCTTCTGGTGTTACTCCTGCTCTTCTGTGTTACTTCTGGTGTTACTCTGGTGTTACTCCTCTCTTCTGGTGTTACTCGCGCTCTTCTGGTGTTACTCGCTTCTCTTCTGGTGTTACTCGCGCTCTTCTGGTGTTACTCTGCTCTTCTGGTGTTACTCTGCTCTTCTGGTGTTACTCGCTCTTCTGGTGTTACTCGCTCTTCTGGTGTCTTCCTGCTCTTCTGTGTTACTCTGCTCTTCTGGTGTTACTGCGTCTCTTCTGGTGTTACTCTGCTCTTCTGGTGTTACTCGCTCTCTTCTGGTGTTACTCGCGCTCTTCTGGTTTACTCCTGCTCTTCTGGTGTTACTCCTGCTCTTCTGGTGTTACTCCGCTCTTCTGTGTTACTCGCTCTCTTCTGGTGTTTACTGCCGCTCTTCTGGTGTTACTCCTGCTCTTCTGGTGTTACTCGCTCTCTTCTGGTTACTCGCTCTCTTCTTGGTGTTACTCGCCGCTCTTGTTCTGGTGTTACTCCTGCTCTTCTGGTGTTCTCCTGCTCTTCTGGTGTTACTCCTGCTCTTCTGGTGTTACTCCTGCTCTTCTGGTGTTACTCCTGCTCTTCTGGTTTACTCGCGCTCTTCTGGTGTTACTCGCGCTCTTCTGGTGTTACTCCTGCCTCTCTGGTGTTCTCTGCTCTTACTGGTTTATCCTGCTCTTCTGGTGTTACTCCTGCTCTTCTGGTGTTACTCGCTCTCTTTCTGGTGTTACTCGCTCTCTTCTGGTGTTACTCGCTCTCTTCTGGTGTTACTCCTGCTCGCTCTTCTGGTGTTACTCTTCTTCTGGTGTTACTCCTGCTCTCTTGTTACTCTGCTCTCTCTGTGTTACTCGCTGCTCTTCTGGTGTTACTCCTGCTCTTCTGGTGTTACTCGCTCTCTTCTGTGTTTTACTCGCGCTCTCTCTGGTGTTACTCCTGCTCTTCTGGTGTTACTCCTGCTCTTCTGGTGTTACTCCTGCTCTTCTGGTGTTACTCCTGCTCTCTGGTGTTACTCGCTCTCTTCTGGTGTTACTCGCTCTCTTCTAGTGTTACTCGCTCTCTCTGGTGTTACTCCTGTCTACTCTGTGTTTACTCCTCTCTTCTGGTGTACTCGCTCTCTTCTGGTTTACTCCTGCTCTCTGGTGTTACCGCTCTCTTCTGCTCTCGCTCTCTTCTGGTGTTACTCGCTCTCTTCTGGTGTTACTCCTCCTCTTCTGGTGTTACTCTTCTCTGGTGTTACTCGCTCTCTTCTGGTGTTACTCGCTCTCTTCTAGTGTTACTCGCTCTCTTCTGGTGTTACTCTCCTGCTCTTCTGGTGTTACTCGCTCTCTTCTTGTGTTCTCTCTCTTCTTGGTGTTACTCCTGCTCTTCTGGTGTTACTCGCTCTCTTTGGTGTTACTCGCTCTCTTCTGGTGTTACTCCTGCTCTTCTGGTGTTACTCGCTCTCTTCTGTGTTACTCCTGCTCTCTGGTTACTCCTGCTCTGTGTTACTCGCTCTCTAATGGGTGTTACTCCTGCTCTTCTGGTGTTACTCGCGCTCTCTCGGTGTTACTCGCTCTCTTCTGGTGTTACTCCTGCTCTTCCGGTGTTACTCGCGCTCTTCTGGTGTTACTCTTGCTCTTCTGGTGTTACTCGCTTGCTCTTCCGGTGTTACTCGCTCTCTTCCGGTGTTACTCGCTCTCTTCTCGGTCTTCCGGTGTTACTCGCTCTCTACTGGTGTTACTCCTGCTCTTCTGGTGTTACTCGCTCTCTACTGGTGTTACTCGCTCTCTTTCTGGTGTTACTCCTGCTCTTCTGGTGTTACTCGCTCACTACTGGTGTTACTCGCTCTCTTCTAGTGTTACTTGCGCTCACCTGGTGTTACTGATACAATTCTTAAAATAACTACAATGAAGGGCCAATACGTTTAATTTATATTGTTTAATCCATTTGTGGCCATTGCATGTTCAAAATAATCTGCTGTATTAAATGGCATTTTCCTCTCACAGGAATATCTGCAAATTGAAACACAAAAAAATACAATATAAACATTTCCTTTCTTTTTGCAGATAATCGTGATGAATCGTAAAATCGCCATATTTCCCCGCTCAAACCATGTGTGCGTCAGAGCTATATACAGTGTACGTAGCTTTCAACATATTTCAAAATATCACGACTTTCTTTAATATGACCATGTATGTTTGTGTGTGTCTGTGTGTGTGTGCGTGTGTGTGTTGATTTGAGAATTGTGCCAACTCAAATTGCAATTTCGATTTGATTGCAATATATTTTGCTGCCTTTATCCCAAAACGTTCAAGTTTTAGTGTGGATTAGTATTAGATAGTTAGTATTCTTTTTTTTCCCAACATGCGTTTACTGTACATTGAGAGAGAGGCCAAACGCTTGGTTACAGTGCGGTTTCTTTTCAAAAATGCCTAGATTGTCGTACTATAAAAAAACACATCAAACATACAACTTTTACGTCTCTCACATAAATCCTTTTTCGGAGGTGTGCGGTGCAGAAGAGGTCGTGTCTCCCGCTCGAGACCCTGCGTGGCTTTGCCCCGCTGTGCCGCGATCCCTTTGATCAGAAGGACTCCGAATGTGCGCGCCGCCGCCCCCTGCTGGTTGTGAACCGCAGCTCGGCCGGACGTCCCACTAAGTCGCCCCCTACTGGCCCTCGCACGCCCCCCTCGAGCTTCTCTCCGGATCAAATGGAGATGAGTGCGGGCGCGGTCCTTGTGCTGAGGGTGTTAATCCTCGCGTTTGGACTCTCCTGTGAAGTCCGTCCTCTCAGTGGGAAGACGGGGCTGACATTTTGTTTTTTTATTTTCTTTCTTCCCGCGGTGAATCATCTCAGCATCAGCAGATTCTTATTCAGATTCATAAAACAGAAAAAAAAAAAAGAAAAAAACCACACAAACGGCAGGAGTCCTCCAAACCAGCTTTAATTGGATCTGTGTGAAATGTTGTAGACGCCGGACTTTTCTGACTAATTAGATCTCACACTGGTGTCGCTTACAAACGGAGGGGTCTAGAGCGGTGACAAATGTACTCAAGTAACAGTACCTTCGAATAATACGTAGAAACGGTCCAAGGAATTACAAGAAAATGGAACAAAACTACTCTGCCGGACCACTGGACAGAATGGTCACGCTCTCTACTTCTTCTGCAATATTAAAAGATTCATTTCCATCCAGTGTTGCAGTCGTTTTCAGTAGATTAGTTTCTGCTTCTCCTTAAGAGGTTTTCTCTGCTCGATGCCAATGATTTGACCCTTCTCCGACACACCGACATCTCATCCATAACCACGGGATTCGTCTTTCCACATGGTTGTTTCAGAAATGAGGTCTAAATACCATGTTGCAGCTGAAAGATTGATTTAATCCGGCCCACGATCCATCTTCTAAATATATTTTTAAAATGTAAATAAAAAAACCTAGTTAAGCGGTTTAATTTTCGGTTAACACTAGTTTAGACCTGGTTTGGTCTTGGTTTAGTCCTTGATTAATTCTGCTTTAGACCCGGTTTGATTCTGGGTTAGCCCTCCTAGTCTAGTCCTAGTTTAATTCTGTTTCAGTTCTGGATGAGTGATTTAGCAAAGGAATGTTGGTAAAGCATGTTGTTAATTATTTCTCACAAAGATCTAACCCAATCAGTTATTGCATTAACTCATTTATTGAAACAGTTTTGGGGATATTTTGTACGACCCAAAATGTTGGTACAATATCCACTCAAAAGAGATAAAATAACTATGGCTGTGTTGGATTTTTGTGGGAAAATAAAACACAAAATGCTTTAACAACATTGCACTGCAAAATGGCCCAACCAGGACTGAACCAGAATTAAGCGAGGAGACCGGATACCAGTCTGAACCAGGTCTAGCCCAGAATCAAACCAGGTACAAACTAGTACTAACCCCGAATGAACTCCAGGAAACAAGAGAAAATAAATAAAAACATGAATATTTGGAGCGCCGGATCTCCGTGGTCACTGGTCTTTATGAATGTCGTGAGAGGTGATTGGTTTAAAGGCTGTGATTGGCTGACAGTGACGGAACAGGAGGGAGGGGATCGATACCCA
Organism: Chaenogobius annularis; assembly: GCA_015082035.1. Taxonomy (NCBI): domain Eukaryota; kingdom Metazoa; phylum Chordata; class Actinopteri; order Gobiiformes; family Gobiidae; genus Chaenogobius; species Chaenogobius annularis. Next base: position 33,178 of record BJKM01000725.1, read on the forward strand.
GACACTAATCCATGCTAAAACTAGTGTCGGAACCACTATACGCATTTAAACAAGCACAAATACTGGAAAAGAGATAAAAAAAAAACGGGAACGACTCAAACCTTTCGTGAATCGTTTTGGAACCACAAAATTGTAACCAAAAACTACCATTAGTTTGTGTGGAAAATGGCATTCTATTGTCAAAAGAAATGCTTTTTTTTCCCCCATCATTGTGGTATCAAAGTTGGTGTCAAAGATCAAGCCAAAATCCAGTTTGTAAATGCAGTTTTTGTGACATTAACTTGCGCTGATTTCACGCGTAAACCGTGTCATGCAGTGGATTTCTGATTTAGACAGCTTGACTCAACATCGACTGAATTAAACAGACCATCTCTTTACATATGAACTATCAAATCTGCGCGGTTTCACTTTGCCGATGCGCCCGATCTAAATGTTCCGTGCCCATTAGGGAGGCCATCTTGTTTCCTGATTCATCTTCTCCTTCCCCAAAGCCTCAATTACTGCAAAGGCCAAGCTTGTCGTTATGTAAGGCGCTTTAATTTCCCCTCTGAAATGGCAAATTATTGGATGAAACATTGGATTTAAAATGCAGATTTATCAGGACCGAGGGACGGCGCGGAACACGGCGAGCGCGGGAGAGAAACATGCCCACCATTTAAAACCGCACCGCAGAGCGCAAGCGCCGATCATCAAGTAGATTACATTCAGAGCTCTGCCGCGTAAGACATTTCTAGAGACTTTGTGAATTAAAAATGGAACAGAAAAAGTGCAGATCGGTTGGGTGAAAGACATGAAGAATTGATCAGTTTTGGGGGGAGGTGGTGGTTTGGAACTGGGTCAGGACTCGTTTAAGGGACAGGACTTCATCAGAGCTCTGGATCTGGGGAAGCATATTTCACTCTGTTCAGCTTCAAATATAACGCTTTTGCAAAGAATGAACTGAAAAACTGATCCATGGTTTGCGTGTCTAAATATGGTTGTCGTTTGCAGTGTTTTAATATTATCCATGGGTTGATCGTTGCCATAGTGATTAACAAATACATCCAAATAATATCTTGAACGCGGAAAAAGTCCCCGAAATGTTGCATAACAGGAAGTTGAAGGTGAAGAGGTGCCCTAAGTGACTTTTCTCCATGCTTGGAATGTTCCACAGTATGGCATTGCAGTTATCTCTGTCCATTGAGAAGCAGGTGACGCCACCGGGCCAAGTTACAGGTCAGATCCATGGAGAGGTGAGCCTGCGTACGTGCTTTCCAATGCACTTTTTCGAAATAAAAAACGTTTTAACTGTGGAACATTACATTTTCTACAAAAGGACATGATATGGAATAGCTATGAAGTCTGTCTGTAGTGAAAATAACATACAGCTATTGCTTTTAGACACATTTAAACAGCAGGGGGAGTTCTTGTGACCTCTGAAGGTCTACAGCGCTCTGTACTGTCATGCAGATACAGTAAGTACATTTGACGTAGCTCTGACACAGCCGCAGTACCTTTTAACGCGGGAACATTTTAGACCATTTTAGTTCTAGCAATGTTTGTCATTGAAGTTATCCGGCTAAAATGACGTAATTTAGCTGTAAAAAGTTCTGTTTCATATGATTTGGGCCGATTCAGCAAGGGGCCAACAAAACAGTGGAATAGTTCAGACTCCCGTACAGATACAGAGTGTAGTTGGTTATTAAATCAATTGTATCTTGAATGTAGATTATCTTTGGGATATAATGTACTGTAATTTCACTTCCACCCCCCCCCCCGACGTGTCGGTGGACGGCCCCGCTCGGCGCTCTCCCTCGGCGCTCCGTGAGCTCATTACATCTGATGAATAGATTTCCGCTCAGATGAGCCGTTTTCGCCCGAGGACGTTCCGGTGCGCGGGACCCTGGACTTTTGCCGCTCGCATCCCCAGGTAGCACACACGGGCGCGCGCACACAGCCTCTGCGCGGTGCCCCCCGCTGGCAGCCTGATGAAGCGCGGGGACAATATTTGGACAGCGATACCCTGGCTCGTCATTGGCTCGTCTGTGTTGCAGGAGGGGCCGGTGTTTGCGCTTCGGCGAGATTACACACTCCTGGGTAAAGGCTCGGTGTTCAAGTCGAGACAGAGACGTATTTGCACAAAGATTAAACTCATTCCAGCAGTAATGAAGTAGGGCTCGTAATGGGGGGCGGAAAAGCATTATCATAGTCGTCATTTGGCAGTCATCGACTTCTAAGAGAATTTGTATATCTTTGCACGCGCCAAACCTGGCAGTTTGAATCAAGCTGTTGGCCTTATTTGTTCCACAGATAAATTGAGTTGTGCGTTGGTTAATGTCAAGCAGTGAGAGGATGGAAAGTGTCATTTATTGTGGCATTGTGAAAGAGGAAGAAGAATCGTGCAGGGGGAAAATTCACCCGTGTGTTCTATGCGAGTTGAGTCGCATCGTACACATTACAGAGAAAACCTGAACAGGAAATGAAACGAACGATGAGCTCATTTTAAAAACCCGCATGTCCTTAATGTTGTGTTTACAGCGATTTATGATTGGCTTTTAATTGCTTTAAATCTGGGGTGTCCAAACCTTTGTCGCAGAAAACCACATTTACAGTATCTGAGGTTTGAACGTGTCACCGCAGCAACCGTAAGATCAGGTCCGTCTCTCAACAAAAGGTTATTTATTGAGATTGTAATGAAATGGCAGAAGAAGGAAAATGTGGGCCAATTCAGCGGGAAGCTTGCGGGTCGAATAGCATTAAACAACATGGTCAAAATCACACTGTCGGACCACCTCCACATGAAACATAAACTAGCATAAAGCTAATCGTCTCAGCATCAATACTGCAGGCAGCAAACATACATTACAAACACAATTCCTGTCAAATTTGTGGCTTATATATTGGGATGTCAAGATCAAGAATCAAAAAATAACAATCGGGACAATTTTAGAAGCAAAATTAAAGTGCCCCCTACAGGTCGGACGACTCATTGAACTGAAATGCAGTTAAGATACATTTTTATTACAGAATAGCACATGTTTTAGGTTTATAATTTCACTTCCTGTTTGTAATTGATGACATCACACTAGGAAATGACCCAGGAAACACCAGGGCCAAAACTCATCTAGTGTCACCACTGTTTTTAGTTGTCAAATGAAAATACATGAGAGCGACTTTATTTTGTTGAAATGATGTTTAGAATGTTAAAAAATGTGTTTCTTTATTGTATTGCACTGAGTGTACTTTGTGTGATGTCACTTCCTGTCATTTTCTCCTGAGATTTTTCAACGTTTTCTCCACAAATACCAACTCGATTGGTGTAAAACTATAATATATATGTACAACAGGTATGAATACACCAAATAAAGTCCAAAATTAAAAATCGTAAAAAACCTGTCATTGGCCCTTTTAAGTATTTTTTTGTTCAATCTATCGCCCAAAAAATAGTCCATTTCATAAAGCCGCTCACAAACTTGAGGAACAGTCACATGTCAGACCATGGGAGTGAAAGAAAATGAAAGATTAATACAATCGTAATAATCATAATCGTGAAAAATCGTTAAATCGTGATATTATTCTCACAATAATTGCGACGCTAAAATTTGACATCGTGACATCCCTGATCATGAGTTTCTTTCAAAAACCGTCACCGGCCCTCGCCCTCCATCTGAAACCATGTCCCGTGGAAGCTTCCGCTCGCCCTTTCTCCTCCGTCCATCAGAAACGACTGTACTCTCCGCTCGTTGTGACCCCATTACGGCGCGCTGTTTGGAGTCCGCGCGCGAACAAAGAGCAGCGCCGACGCGGTTCTCAACGTGATGAGAAACAGCCCGACGCCGCTTTGATGTCCAGGCCTTTTGTTTTGGGCTAAAGCCACGAGCCCGAATAAGAACAAAGGAATACAGTGAAATGGCCCAATGACCATCCGCGCAATATTACAGGATGATGGCGTGAAGCCCCCCACCGCAGTGCAAACAAACGACTGTGTGCGCGGTACGTTATGGCTGCACAATGCTGGAAATGATTGCGACATGTGACGTGAGCGGTTTGGAGTGCGGTAAAACAAAATTAAAACCTCACACAAACCCAAAGCACGTGGTCCACATTTATTTTCTTTTTTTCCCCCAGGTTAAAGCAAAATATTTACAAAAAGTAGTGCAAAAAGTGGAGGTAATACTCAAACCCCTCCTACGATTAAGGCCTGGACTAATATCATAACCAACACTCGCACAATGGGAAAAGTAACTTCTGGACTCGTATGAAAACAGACAAATTCAACAATTGGACCAAAAGGGTCGAATATTACGTTTTAATCCTTTTTTTTTATATACCACCCTTTTATTTTTCAAACTTTGCTTGTTTTCTCTCTGGTCTCGCTCAGTCCTGTTTTATTTATTTATTTATTAATTTATTTTCATTATTATTATTATTATTATTTTTATTATTATCATTATTTTCTTCCTCTGCATTTGTTGTTTTATGTTCGGAAAAAAAAGTTTGTAGGTTTTGGTTTGTGTTCGGAGGGTTTATATATAGATATAGATATATAAAAATATACACGCATATAGACTCATTTATTCTTGGCGTTTATAAAATTCTCTAAAAACCCCCCGAACACAAACCTAAACCTACAAACTATTAAAAACCCAACCACATATATATAAAAACCCTACAAACACAAACACAAACACCAAATACCATTAAAACGCCTGAACTTCCCCTGTATATTTACCTGCCTTGGTCCGAGTAACGTTCAATAGTTTAAATACAACACACTTAAACACTTCAAACACACAAACACACATTCAGATATTATATATATATTTATAAAAAACAATGATGTGCAATGTACTTTTTTAAATGTGCCAATTATGTTTAAACGTGCAGTGAGTACATTAAAGTGGTCAAATGAAGGTGCTTAAAGGTATATCGATATTATTGTGAAATTTTACTTTTTGACACTGTAATCTCAGTTCTATTAAAACAATGATGTCTTTGCCTCGATTTATCAGTTGAACCGCATCAAAATAAAAGCTTAACAGAGACAAATCCAGGTTCATTTAAAGTGGAGTTAAAGCTGAGGTCCCGGGCAGTAAATGAGTGCATTTTGTGTTTTTCCACCAGAGAGTATCTCGGAAAAGCAGCACTTTGTGACAAAATGAGATCACAGCGAGCCGTATGTCGCTAATAATAAAGGGTTTTATTCTTTGCCAACCAGGAAGTAAAAGCCGAAAGCAGTTCTCTGATTGGAAGGTCCATCCAGCTTCACTTTCCGTCTGAAAAAGCTGTGTTTGTGCTCTAAAATGTGAATATAATTTCACATTGGGAGTATATTTTTGGTCATTGTTTGTTCCGTAATTGAACTCATAATTTTGCCATGTCAAGCCCGATCATTTCATTATAACGTTATTGTGTCTCCATCAGAGTTTAGACTTCTACACACATGTTCTGAAACGCATGCGAATCTTGTATTCGCTAATCAGTTCATATTTCAGATCTTCTATCAAATGTTTATACTCCATGGTGTGTTTAAAATGAGCACTGTGGACCAAAGTAGCAATTCCATTTTCTTTTCTCTCAAATCATTCAGCCCTGTGAGTAAGAAAATGTGTGATTTCTTCCCACGCGCCGCCTCTCGTCTCCCCCTCTTTCGCCTCATCAGCTCTCGCATCTCGCTCCTTCTCCCTCCATTAGAGTCGGTGTCCTCGACGACTCAGACGTTTGGCCCGTCTCGGCTGAGAGTAAACAACACAAGTCTGAAGTAAACACGGCTCTGTAGACAGGCGCTAACGCCAACGCTGCGTACGCGACGGAGGCTACATGCTAACAACCAAACGCTCAAGCCTCAAGAGTTCATTTTAGGTTCGTGGAATAAGACTTTTAGTAACTGCTGAACAATAAATAGAACACGTGGTACACAGAGTTGTACGTACTGTTTCAAAACTGTTGTTTTTATTTTGAATATTAAAGGCGCCGTGCCAGATTTTCTTAAAAACGGGAAAAACAGAACGAATTCATTTAGCAATAGTCCACATGCATCTCTCTCTTCCTTAATCCATTTCCAGCATCCTAATTATTCACCTTTTCACAACTTTCTGTGGCCAAAGCGAGTTTGGCCCGTCGCGGTAAAGCTAACATACATTAGCATGCTAACGGCGCACTTCCTGCTTCGTGGAGAATAAAACACACAATAATGTAAGTGCTGTGGTCTCATTTTTACCCAAATAAATGCTTTTACAATAAATCTGTTCTGGGGCTAAACGGATTTCACTTCATAAGCAACGTTAAAGCAACAGTCTGAGGATAATGATGAGCAGATAAGTTGATATTGCTGTGGTACATTTCATTCGTTTTTTGTGAGACAATTTCAGGCACATTTTTGCACATTTCTTGTTGGTTCCCAAAAGGATCAGCGTGTTCTTCTCCGGAGAATCCCCCCAAAAATGGGAGATATTCAGATTTTGTCTCTCGCCATCTCTTTCTTAATGTACTCCGACCGAGGCGACCGACTCCTGCCTGTTACCAATGCACAAGCCGTACCTTTAACGATCAATACAAATGTTTTTTTAATAGTTGCAGACTTTTGGTTGAAAGAGCTGCTTTTATAATAACGTAAACGGAGCCATGGACTTTTTGAGCTTTTAACCACGTTTTAACTTCGTTCCCTGGAGTCGTATTTAGCTTCAGTTACGCTTGTTCCGTTACTCCTGTTTATGAGGTTGTCTTCTCTGAGCCTCACAAAAACTCTTGGGTGTTGGGTATAGATCGGAGGGTTTTAAGTCCATAGATCTTCACTGGACACGTTCTGAGCATTTCTGATGGACACTTGACCGCATTTCGCTTACATAAGTCATGAGTGGTGATACGTAATGTGTCGTTTAATGGATTTCAGTCGCATTACTTCCTGACTTGAAGGACTTTTTGGGGACATTTGCCCATTCGGATATTTTGATATGAATTTGTAATATGGCCTCACTAAAGCCGTCAGATAAGACCTTCTGCAGATCTATCCGTGGGTTTCAGGCAAATGAGTGCTTCCTGATTTGAAGATTTTGTCAAAAGATGTAATATTTTTAGTTGAACTGTGCCGTTTCTATAACAACGTAGGACTGTTGCCCTGTCAAATCCTTCAAATTAGGAAAGAATCTTTGAGCCCATGAATAGTTGAAAGAGAAAACAAAACTACTCGACACGAACTGTTTGTTATTGCAGACTAAATGTGCTAAAACGTGGTTGTAAATGTCTTTTTTAAGGTTCAAGTTTAGCAAAAAAAAGAGAATGGACAGTAAACGTATCCACGAAAGAGCAAAAATGTCACTTTACACTCTCATATCACAGAATATACCGCCACTTTATTTATATTTTTATCTCTAATCTACTCTTTCTGCAGTCTTTTTGAATTCCTGGGTTTTTGCTTCCTGTAATAAGCAACACTTTGGGCACAGTATTTTCCATTTAAATTGTTAAATCGCAAGCCCTAATTTCTTATCCTTCTCAAGTAATAGCTTTGAATTCCACCGCGGTGACTCCTGCAGATGAACACAGATCTGGAGAACGGCTTCACTTTGTTCCTCGCGTCTCGGTTTCTCATCTGCCAAAGTGCCTCTCCATCAGTAACAAACAAAAGCTGATTTATTATTATGGACCTCATCGCCAACGCGGCACGGAAAAAGCGACAAATAAAAAAAAAAGGAAACGAAAAACAGCTGCGCGGGTTTTTTTTGGCGATGGCATTTCGGATGTGTTTTATTAAAAGTCCAGTCTTGTCCTCGAACACGGCGACTTTGGAGGGAAACATGACATTAGCCAACGTGGAAGCTACTGCAGATCGAAATGGAGCTCGCCTTCAAACCAATACGAAAGGAAGCAAGTCCAATCCGCAGCAGCATGTCGTTTCGGCGCATCGGCCCACGTTTGACTCGAGTAAATGCGCCTTTACTCGTAATGCCTGTGCTCGCCAACACTTCCCGGCTCCTCCGTATGTTTTTCCCGCCTTTAGCGCATTAGCGGAACATTAGCGGAACATTAGCGCAGGATGAATCCTTAACACCGGCGACCCGCAGAGGGCTTGAGCTTGAGCCTGTATCCATCACGGTCGTCCCTCCGGGCTGATGAACTCACAAGGACGAACGCGGGACGGGGGCGGCATTACTCAATATATCTCGCTGCTTCTCCTTCAACGCTGTCCAGGGAGTTGGAGCAGATTTGAGGCCGAAACGGTCTTTAAAAAACGTTTTAAATGGGGCTCGGCAATATGGTAAAACTAGTGCCGTTCGTGAGTGCTGACACTTTCTCCTGGAAGAGCTCAAAACTAACTTAACAAACTAAACTAATGACAAATATTGAAGTCTACAACCCGACATTTAAAATAAGAAACTAAATAAAACAGTTGTAGAAAACCGGATGAACAATAGGAACACTGCAGCGACTGACGTTTATCAGTTGTGCTTCTCATTGTTTTACCACTCAGTCGGAACGTTAAAGCAGAACTAAGTAACTCTGCCGATATAGCACCCCCTGCAGCTCACTTGTGAAAATACATCCTCAGAATTATTTTTTTTTTCCTGATTATAATAAAACAGTATAATTCAAAAACCCTTCACGTTGCCAAAAAAATAGAAAATATGAAAAGAGCCAGGGTTTCTCAGGAGAGTTGTCTTCGGGCCGATGCCATTAATGTGACAAGGCTGGTTTTCCTCCCACAGACAGTAGGGGGCGACGACGGACGCTTCAAACGCCGGACGACGGACGCTTTTTTACAAAGTCGTTCAGGAGGTGAAAATGTGACTTAGCTCTGCTTTAAGCAACGTTTTCTGAATGAAAATGAAGAGACGGCATAACCTCTTTTCATGCGATAACAAAGAGGTTCAATTCAGTTTTATTATGAGTTAAATAATAACAATAATTCCTGTTTATTGTCCTTCCTTGGTTTAATCAGCATTAGACCTTATTTTATACGTATTTTAGCCTCATTTTAGACCATGTGTAGCCCTAAATTATCCCTAATAAAATCCGGTTTAGATCTTATACTCGGAAAGCCAAAGATGATCAGATTATTATTGGAGAACCATACAGACAAACAGGTTGAATAGGTTTAAAACAGCAGCACAGATATCGCTTGTCATGATGCAACTAAAATATCATTGTTTCTGTCCTAAAATGCCCTGAGAAAAATAATATATATTCCACATTCCAAACCGGACGTGAAACCCCCTCATCCCCTTCCTCTGACACCGTCTTCACCTTCGTCTGAAACATCTACTTTAAATAAAAGCTGAAAATGGCGCCGCTCGTGACAGATGAGTGCTCTGATCCAAAGTACAATCGCGTCGTTAGGAAGACGGAGAACGCCAATGAGCGGCCATGATGGGCCCAACACTTACCGTAATCGCTTCACTCCGGAGTCTTTCCCTGTCTATAAATCTGCAGAAGTGGTTTCCTTGAGTCGATACGTGGATTTGTGGTTTTTAAAATGATTTGGTATCATTTTAAGATAAGACACTGCAGCTGAACGGGCACTTTTTAGATTTACTGCTAACAATTCTCTGTGGATTAGTGACATCATTACTGTGGGAATTTGTTTTTTATTCCAACATTTTGAATGGAAACTGTATTTGCCATTTTAATATATATGTAAAAAAAAATACATACAAATCACAAAATGAGCATTATTTCCATACATTTTCCACTTTTTTTTCAGTTTGTTTACATGTTAGATTAAAAAGGTCCAGTAAGTAAAAGTTGCTAAGACATTACATTTAAAACCATGAAACCATGAAAAAAAAGTGTTGCTTAAAGGTACAATATGTCACATTTCTGTCAATGCTTTGCCTGGAATACCACAGTATAGCATTAAATTTACTGTATCTATTTTGCGTTTATTCAATTACAGGTGTCTTTGCTGCTCAAAAATACAGACTCATCGCTCCACAGACCTGATCTGTAACTATCAGATGGATACGTTTAGATACCTTGCTGTGGAACATTCCTGGGAAAGTTGCATAGGGCAAAATTTCACAAATAAGTATGACAGTTGTGTAAAGACGTTAAAAAAGCAATGTCGACATAAAATAAGATCAAGTAACTTCATGCGTAAATAATCTAATTCCCTCGAGATAATATTTATGTAGTTAGGGAATGGTTGTCTCGGCTTTACCCGCTGTACCCGCCTAAGGCCCAAAGCCACTGGGACAGGCTCCAGTCACTCGCAGTTTTAACTTCACATGTGTAACTTTGCCTGCTGTGGCTCTTTCGCTGCCCTTTCCTTTTTTACATTTTTCAGTTTACAAATGTATAAGAACACAAAAACACACCAGGGAGCGAAATAAATAAATAAAATAAATAAAATAAATAAAATAAATAAAATAAATAAAATAAATAAAATAAAATAAAATAAAATAAATAAAATAAAATAAAATTAATTAATTTAATACAAATAATACAAAAATTAAAAATATAAAAAATAAAAAATAAAATATCAACCAAACATACAAATACAAAATGAAGGCATATTCAAATCAAATAACGGTCCCAACCAGTCCAAAGTCTGTCAAATTTGTCCGTTACTATGTCAATCCAGTCCTTGATTGTTGGTGACTTTTGTGTCAACCGTTTTTTGTGATGGCCATTTTTTCCAAAGGTATCCATTTATTATGTCCATGGCAGGAGTTTTGAGGCCCAAATGCATAGTTCTAAAGTTCAGAGGGATGGCAATGGTCCAAAACAGTCTGCTGTGCATTGTGAGCCTCAGTCCGATATTTCTGAGCGACAGGACAGTCCCAGAACACGTGACAGTGGTTTGCCTCGTGCTGCCACGGTAACGAGGCTCATTTCATAACTGCACCTTTAAAATACAGACCCTTCACTGCAGGACGCGGGGGCTGATCAGTGCTGAATCAGACTTTTGCCTTCACAACTGTAAATGTATAAAAACGTGACGAGAGCGCTGAGCTTGTCCAATTAGCCGCACAGCTAGCTAGCATCGTGAGCAGCTATTGTGTGATAAATGTTTTGTGCGTGTTCCATACTGTTTTGGCCAGTGCATAAGGACGTACAGTATTTCACGCTGCTACACAAACATAGCAGATGTTGCTGATAACTTCTTTTTTTTTTTTATTGCTGTTTGATCTGAAGCTCTATTAGCAAAAAACTGAATTTACATGTATTAAATATTCTGATTAAAAGTATTAAATATGGAGTGTGCAAATGGCAAACCAAACAAACAAAAACTCAGTATGAAATGCGCAGTAGCAGCAAAGTGTGCGTCGGAGGCGGAGCTCTCCTTCCAGACGGTGGTGAACTAAAGTGAACTCATTAAACGTCTGTATTTGAAGTATTTCCGGGTTTCGCTTTTGCTGGATTGTGTTTGAGGCATTAGACTTATCTTATTTTGCAATTACAGGGGTTTTTATTGCTCAAAAATACGTTGAAAAAATTCTGTCCACTGGCTTTTAGCGTGAAGACGTTTTGCCACTCATCCAAGTAGCTTCTTCTGCTTCTTAGTGTACGCAAACCGGTAGTTCTTGTAGTTTGGACTTCTTCAAACATGTTCTGAATTACATCGGATTCTTGTTTTTGTTCACCACGTCACATTTCAGTTTTCCCTCTCATTTTAGTGCTAGTTTTGTTGTGCGCTTTGAGCTTTTTTGCACATGTCTTTCCCATGTGGTTTTTAACTGCAAATGGCCAACAAACTGAACTAAAGCAGCACCGCGTAACATTGGCGGCGGCGGGCACTTGCACGACCCCACGGAGAGAAAACCTTGGACCGTTTAAATTGAATTCCTTTCTGTGGAACAATCCAGGCAGTATTAGCGTCTCCACGGACACTTATGTGGCGCAGCCTCCTCCAGGGCAAGTCACAGGTCAGATCTGTGCAGAGGCAAGCTCACTCGCTGTAAGAGTGTGTGTTTTTGAAGGTTTTTAAGGCAATAAAAACACCCAGCTTTAGAAAATGTGGCTATGACATGATATATTTATTTTAAAAAACCTTTTATTTAGCATTATTTATATTGTTATTGTCCTTTTAAACGTGCTCTTGCTTTTTTGTCATCTCATGTTTTAGGACTTATGTATCTCCTGGAAGCACACATTATGTTCTCTCAGGCAGGCGTTTCCCACATCAAGAATTGAGTTAGAACCTAGCTTACCCGGAACATGCCAACGCTAAACAAGCAGTTGTGACGGACGTGATTTGACGGCAGAAATGCTCGGTGTTTTTGTGAGGATCGACTAAACAGGATTCATAAAAACACTGACTGAATCTGCTTTTATCTAGAAGTTTATGTATCTCCACGGTTCACCACAAGGATGCGTCCTTTCGCCCCTTCTTTTCATTTTTGTTTACTGATGAGTGTCGAAGTAGCTATGGCGACAGGTCAATCGTCCAGTACGCAGACGATTCTGTTATTGGCCTTCAGAGTAATGAGAATGATCATGGTCCTGTTGTAAATGGAGTCTTAATCTGAATGTTCTCAAAACCAAGGACATGATCATCGACTTCAGAAAGTATCCAAGGAGAAACGGTGCAGTGGGTGGAGTCATGTAAATACCTTATTGATACCTAATTATTTGATGAGAACTGTGCTGTTTTTTTTTTTTGTTTTTTTTTTTAATCGAGCTATTATTGAATCCATTTAGTCATTTTTGGTTTCATGGTATGGCAGTCTTTCTATCAAAAACGAAAATCGGCTTTCCCAATTGTAAAACTTTATTTATTATTTATTTGAGGCAGGAACAGTGCACGACATACATTCACCAGAGATGCTTTGTACCAGATTGTAGCTCAAGTGCTCATTTCCACCCGTCGTCCCTGGGCAGCTGATGTTTTTGAATCCCACTGAGATGTAGCGCCCGCTTTTTCACCGCGGTGCTACCGTGCACAGCTTCATCCCAGCAGCCGTTTGTTTGGCTAAATACGCCGTAACTTGCGCCGAAATTGTTCATCTGCGTGATCCTTTTTATGCTGACTGTAAATGTTTAGTCGTGGGCTCGTTTTATGGTTTTATACAAGATCTGTCTTTTTGATCAGCGCTGGGGTACTTTCTAATGGTTTCCTGTCTATGATCTTATGTCTGTTTTTATTTCATTGTCTGAGTGTGTTGCGTATGGAAGCCAACTCCAACTGCAATTCTACCTATGGGTATAAATAAAGTTACCTGAACCTGAAATACAAATACAAAGTTAATTTTGCATTATATATGCACTTTAAATGTGCAATACGCTGTGAAATCTGTATTTTAATAATGCCACACCATTAAAATGCATGTTGAATAAAAGAATAGCCTTGAATAGTCGCATAGCTCAACTTTATTTTGCTTAATTTGCGCTTCGGGTCGTTATCTTTACCCTTGCTATCTTTTGATCCACTGGCTCTATCCTCATACGTTTCCCCCTCCGTAAAACCACCAAACGGGAACAGCAGCTGATGAAGTTGTGCGTTTGTGTGATGGAGTTGTGCGCTTTGTGTGCGTCGAACATGTCCGAGTGACGCGCTGGAAGCTCGATCTCCTCCTCTCGTTTTAAAACCCCATCGGCGCCGTGGCCCATTGAGCCCAGGGCCAGGCCTCTGATGACCCATAATGCATCACTCTGTCAGTCAGTCAGACAGTCGGGGGGAGAGAGAGAGAGAGTGTGTGTGTGTGTGTGTGTGTGCCGGCGCTGTGGTTTCATCCGCGAGCTGAGGGGATGTGAAGCGTTTCGAGTGGTTCCGTTCCGGTTTCTCGAGCTTTACTAACGACGATCATTTGCGTTGGTGTCGGTCTTCGAAATAACGTCATGAGTTCAATGCGTTCTGTGTACGGCTGCGCTAACCATTTCATGCCCGTGGCAAACGTAAAGACGGGTGAATAAATCAAGATCGTTCTTCAAATGCAACATTGCAGAACGTCCTCTGGGTTTCTCGTTCGGTGTGCGAATTGTCAGCGAAAATGTCGGTAAGAATGCCGCGAACTCGGAGGTCCTCGGGTGGCTTTAGGCCCGTCTGTGACTGTTTTTAGTCCGCGCGTCGAAGCGTATTCGATTCAAAATGTCTCTATGGCCATTTTATGTCCAAGTTATTATTATCAAATTCGCCACTGACAATTTTACAGTCAAAAAAGTAAGAAACACAAAACAAACTGCGGTGAAGAGGAGCAAATATACATCATGGAAGCTCTTCGGGGGCTTTTGGTGCAAAGTTTGGGTCGAGAGGTTGTGTCGCCGATGAATGGATTAAAAGGAAGAGGCTTCAGTTGTTTTATAATAAGTATTATCGCGTTAATGTCGCGTTTGTCACTGGCAGTCGTTATAAAGGTCCAAACAACCAATTATTTGTTCAACTTAAAGTACTAAAAATGTGTGATATTGCAGACCTAAGTATTCTCAAAGTTATGTATGAAGATGGAATGAAGTGTTTCTGTGAAAGGAGGGAATTTATGGAATGATCTTGACAAAGAAATCAGACAATCAAGAACAATAACTGCGTTTCAGAAAGACGTGAAACATATCTTTATAAGTATGAAAAAGAAAATAATGTTGTTGCGAGAAATGACCGGAAATCTGTTTTCAATGTCATTTTGTATCTCATCTTATTACAAATGTTTATTGTAATGCATTTTAAAACATCAGTGTTTAAAGTTCAAAAGGGGGCAGATAATATGAGATTGTTCTTCTTTCTGCTCCTTTTCATTCATTCTTTGTGAACTGGATGTCACTGATAATGTATTTTATATGTTATGAATGAAATAAAATAAAATTCAATTCAATAAATTAAAATGTTATCAAATTAAATGCATTTTATTTTAAATGTAATTAATGAATGTAATCCATGTAATACATTTAAAATGTATTGATACAAATTTAATTACATTTACAATTTTCTAAATTTACATTCAAAAATAAAAAAAATGACAAATGACACATTTTAAATTGAAAGCACAGGTGTGTAACACTGAAAATGAACCTAAAATAGAAGAAACGCTTGCAACATGGATGAATTAATCTTGTCATCTTTAAATGTCTGCCATTTCCGGAATAAAGTCCGTAAAAAACGTAAATATTTTCATCCCGTGCGAACGCTCACAATTAAACACAGACGTCGTGAGCTAATTAAACATTTTAAAACAAACCCCGTCCGAACAGATCTGGTCCCAGCCCGGCCAATCCGAGCGATTTCTTTACACGACCACAAAACAAATCACGGTGAGATCCGACTGGGGACTGGGAACATCTGTATCTGAGACGCGTAAGACGTGCGGGTCATTAGTGTCGGAAGAATAATACGTTTTAGGAAATCTGGTGAGGGCGACGGGTTAAGCACATGCGCGTTTATTTTTGCTCGGGTAAAATGGTGCAATTAGAAGAAGCCTCGGCGTAAAGTCTGGATTGATTGTTCACTTGCGTTTGTGACTGAACTTGGCCTACTTTTACACAGTTAGCGTGTTAGCATTGCTTTTCTATGTAGCATGTTTTACTGAGCCGCGACGCAAACTCTGTCAATGTTTTAGGATATTTTTGACGCGCTGTCGATGTATAAAATCAACTCGATGTATAAAAATCAAACGTGTAGACATGAAAGTAGAGGAGATTTAAGTCGGGCGCTATTGCTAAAGTCATCGTTGAAAACTCGAAACCGGAGTACGTCAGTTAATTGCGCGAGTAGAATAATTATGGATCAAAGAAAAACATGGTTCAAAATAAAATAAATGAATCAAAATTGGTCAAAATTGGCACTGATTTGAAGAAAGGACCGACTATTAACCATTTCTACAGAAAAACAAAATTGCATGTTTTTTCTGCTTTCCGCCGCGCGTCTCAGGTCGGCGCTGCGGGCTCCCGCTCCTTGAACGGTTGCATCATTACACAAAAGGGGTGAAAATGGATGAGTGTTTCTCCTCCGCGCTCCCGTCGCCTCTCCTCTGCCTCCTCGTCCACGATTACAGGGGATGCCGTGTTCGTTTGGAGGCTTTTAAGCGGCCGAGCCTCGATAAAAAAACAAAAACAAAACGATCACACCGAGAGTTCAGCGCCAATCAATTTCACCAAAAAAGGCGGCGGGAAAAACAATCGGAAACACGCGATATTGGAGATTGCGATAAGCGACATGCCTCTTTAATATTTTAATATACTTCAAATGGGGCAATACACACTGTTAAAAATAAATATATTATAAATGACAAAGAAAAAAAATAAACTAAACTGTTAAAATAAAAGCTTAACATTGACAAACCAAGATTAAATCAATGTAGGACTTTAGGATAATCAATCAAATCTTTTTTTTTTTTTTTATTTTTTTTTTTATTTAAAAACATAAATTTTTATTTAAAATTTTGTTGCGTTTTGTGTAGTGTAGTTTGTTGCGATGTCGATTATTTCGGTGTTGCGATATCGATTCTGTTGCTATACATTGTGCAGCCCTTTCTAAAATGTACTTTCTTTAACTTACAGTGTCAGAATTTCAGCTCCTGTGCAAAGAATCGTGTACTGAATAGACTGAGGAGGGGAGAGAGAGTGTATTCGACTGTCACGTCCCACAGTACGGCATTAAACATTGTTGCTCAGAAATATCGTGGAAAACATGGAATTCTGGATGGATACGTTTGTCGGCACACTGCGGGACATTTCAGGCAATTTTTTTATTTACATTTTTTTTTAAAGTTACAGGAAGAAGAGCTGAGTTAAAAAAAAAAAAAGAATGTCGCCAATAAACGACATTTGACCCAAAACGCAGAGACAATTTACACGCAACGACACATTTCTTCTGCCAGTTCAAACAATTCAACAAAATCAAGGTGTTATATGGTACTATTATTTGTCAAATCATAACTATTGTGTAATTTAAGTGGATTTTTGCCTTTGTTTACAATATGGTTGCAAGGTAGCTAGGTAGCTAGGTAGCTAGGTAGCTAGGTAGCTAGGTAGCTAGGTAGCTAGGTAGCGGCTCACGTCCAACCAGGAAGTACAATTCTAAACTTCATCAAAATTGTCGAACTGGGGAAAGATAGGCAAAATGTTGAGTAAAACCTTAATTATAACCGTGCGTGGTCCAAACTGCTCTTTAAAGTGTGTGACAGTTTTGCATTCGGCGCGTTTATACCTAAAATAAAAATGAAAGTTTCACACCAACCAAGTAGATATTTGTGAAGAAAGGTTGAATAATCGGTGGAAAATAACAGGACGTGACATCACACCAGGAACACACACTCCATCCTCACTTTATGCAGAATTTACACAAAACAAATTACTTTTTTAACCATCTAAACATTAATAATAATAATAATAATAATAATAAAAAATAATAATAATAATAAATATAAAATAATACATATACAATAATAATAATACATATAATAATAATAATAATAATAATAATAATAAAAAATAATAATAATAATAATAATAAATATAAAATAATACATATACAATAATAATAATACATATAATAATAATAATAATAATAATAATAATAATAATGATAATAATAATGATGATGAAAAAGTGACATTAGATGAGTTTTCGGCCCATGTCATCAATTACAAACACAACGTTTTAAAATTATAAACCTAAAAATCTATTGTTATTCTGGGATAACATTTGTATAAATTCTTTAGCAAAATTCCAAATATATTTATCTTTACTGCATTTTAGTTCAATGAGAAGTCCAACCTGTCCTAGGCACTTTAAACTTGTGTGAAAAATATCCCTGTGTCTGTTTTTCTAATGTTGGCGCTTGATGCTTCTCCACACGAACACGAGACAGAAAATCCGACCATAGCACGTCTGGAGACCCCTTTTGACTCTCGGTCCAGTCCAATTATCGGGGGACAGGCGGCTGAGTTATCGTCCGGCTGCATCGCGCGGTGTCAGCCCCGCTCGTTATGGGATGCGCCGCCGGAATTAGCTCGCCGCGCCGGTCGCAGCTTCGCCCGTCCGTCAAGCCGCACGGGAGCCGCTGCACGGGAGCCGCGTCACGGGACGAATTAAGTGTCGCTGTGACGCGCTCGGGTCGTGCGCTGCTAAAATAATACGGGTTTAATATATAGTTTTTAAGCCCGATGCGCTTAAACACTTTTATGTGCAAGGAATATCATTTTGTACTGGATTTGTCTTTTTTCTTTTGAATGATTATTTGACCCACTTTGCCACATTTATTCAAATTTTTTCCATATATATATATTTTTTTTCTATTTTCAAATGTATAAACAGAACAAACAAAAACACAGAACACAACAGAAACTGACCAGAGATTAAAAATATATAGATAAATAAATAAACATCAACTAAAAAGAAAAAAAAAAACAATATTCTAAGATGTTTGGCATTGACTTTTTTTTTTTTTTTTTTTTTTGACTAGACTAATTTAGAAGAAACATAATCAGATCGAATTTACTAAATAAATAAATAGATAAATGTTGACTTTAAGTAAACGCAGCTCGTCTCAGTTTCCTAAGTATTTGTGTTCACTGAAATGAAATGTCTTTTGTAGATTAAATTACAAAAATTATGTCTGATTTCTGTGTTCTGAGAAAAATTCAAATTTTTCGGGGGTTTGTCTGTTGTACATTTTTCAACCTAAAATCAACAATGGAAAAGGATAACTCAATATGATTATTTAAGATCAACAATATATACTTTCTAATGATATGGAAAGGAAAAAAGTCATCACAGGAGAAAAAAAAAGGTCAAAATGTATTAATTATTTTAGTTTTTGCTCATACTGTGACATTGAGCGTACTTATGCCATATATGGTCATTAATGTCTGTGCAGTTCAATTTGATTCGCTGGCGCTGACAGCCAATAACAAATGATTTATTGGTGGAGCAGTTATAAAGTAATGTACACTTTATTACGAATGTGATGGCACAATATAGAAAACAGCGACTCAATTTATATGTAAATATGAAAAAATGCCTGGCAGTTGCGATAAGCGAACCGTTCATCTGTTGCATTAATCCCTCCAATAACTATAATAATGCTGCTGCACGTAGGTTTTGTGTAGGTTACAGACGAGTATTGGAGTTCAAGTTTATTACATCCCTTCAGCGAGTGTTGAGCCAAAGATGCTGTCAAAAAGTTAATTCATCATCTCGCAAATTGTCCTGCTCTATCCTGGTTTAATCCCTGCTAGTCCTGGTTTAATTCCTGCTCTAGTCCTGGTTTAAATCCTGCTTCTAGTCTTGTTTAACCTGCTCTAGTCTGATTATCCTGCTCTAGTCCTGGTTTAATCCTGTTCCTAGTCCTGGTTTTAATCCTGCTCTAGTCCTGGTTTAAACCTGCTCTAGTCCTGGTTTAATCCTGCTCTAGTCCTGGTTATTCCTGCTCTAGTCCTGGTTTAACCCTGCTCTAGTCCTGGTTAAAATCCTTTCTAGTCCCTGGTTTAATCCATGGCTCTAGTCCTGGTTTAACCCTGCTCTAAGTCCCTGGTTTAATCCTGTTCAGTCCCTGGTTTAATCCTGCTCTTCCTGTTTAATCCTGCTCTAAGTCTCTGGATTAATTCCTGCTCTAGTCCTGGTTCAATTCCTGCTCTTCCGTTTACCTAGTCTGGTTTATACCCTGCTCTAGTCCTGGTTAATTCCTGCTTCTAGTCCTGGTTTAATCCTGTCTAGTCCTGGTAATCCTGCTCTAGTCCTGGTTTAACAAATCCTGTCTTAGTCCCTGGTCCTGCTTAATCCTGGTAATCCGTCTAGTCCTGGTTTAACCCTGTTCTAGTCCTGGTTAACCCTGCGTCTAAGTCCTGTTTAATCCTCTCTAAGTCCTGGTTTAATCTCTGCTTCTAGTCTGTTTAATCCGTTCTAGTCCTGGTTTATTCCTGCTCTAGTCTGGTTTTAACCCTGCTCTAGTCCTGGTTTAATCCTGTTCTAGTCCTGGTTTAATCCTGCTCCTAGTCCTAGGTTTAACCTGCTCTAGTCCTGGTTTAATCCTGTTCTAGTCCTGGTTTAATCCTGCTCTATTCCTGGTTTTTATATCCTGCTCTAGTCCGGTTTAATCCTGGCTCTGTCCTGGTTTAATCCTGCTCTAGTCCTGGTTCAATCCTGCCTAGTCCTGGTTTAATCTGCTTTAGTCCTGGTTTTAATCTCGCTCTAGACCTGGTTAGATCTCGCTCTTGTCCTGGTTTAATCCTGCTCTAGTCATAATTTTTAATCCTGCTATAGTCCTGGGTAATCCGCTCTCAGTCTGGTTCCTGTAACAGTTCCTCTGTTTAGGTCAGTTTTATTCCTTGGTTTTTCCTATCGTTTAGTTCCTGTTATCCCAGTTTATTCCCGTTTATGTCCGGTTTTTATCCTGCGTTTAGTGTTAGTTTATTCCTGGTTTAGACCTATTTATTCCTGTTTAATCCTAGTTTAATGTCTGTATCTGTTTAATCTCTTTTAGTAGCTAGTTTTTCCTGTTTTGTCCAGTTTACCGTGTTAGTTTATTCTTCGGTTTTAGTCCAATCTGTTTTCTAGTTTCCTGGTTTAGTTACAGTTTTTTTCTCCTGGATCTAAGTTTTCCTGTTGTCAATTCCTGGTTTTATCCTAGTTTATTCTGGTTTGTAGCCTAGTTTATCCTGGTTTCAGTCCTAGTTTATTCCTGGTTTAGTCCTAGTTTATTCCTGGTTTAGTCGTTGGCTGCATTCACACTTCCCCAGGCCTGGTCCTTGATACTGGTTTAGTCCTGATTTGCGGTTCAGTCCTGGTTTGGTCCTGGTTTAGACCTGGGTTTGCCCTGGTTTAGTCCAAGAATCGTTGCGAGAAAGTCGTTGGGTCTCGAGGTCAGAAAGTTCCCAAGACTTTAACAAAACCGCCGTAGATTTAATCAGATTTAGTCGGTTATTTTTGCCTTCATTTACCTTTTTCCGTTGTGCAAGTTTTGAAAGCCATGAAAGGTTAAGTTTGCTTTGGAACTTTGTGGGGGAAATGAACTCTCTCAAAGTGAAGACCGCCACAATGAAAAAGAGAAGAAACAAACGATCCGAAGATGAAAGAGCGTATAGGTTGGAGTTGATACGAAACCCTGACTTAAACATTAAAGCGATGCGTCTGAGCGCGGGCTTAACCTCTTTCATGGTTTTGAAGTTACAGTTTCGCACCTGCCTTCGCTCTCGTTCATCGTGAGGAGCCATTTGCCGTTCGGTGTCATTATTCCTCCGCCGAAGACACACCTCCAACGCCGCGCTTTCGGAAAGGCCATTAACGCGACTGAAGAAAGTGGTCTTCCTGCGTGCGGAACATTGGAAATTCTCTTTTAAAACGTGCTTCCGAGGCATTGGCACTTTCCTTGTTATGCGCAGTTCAAATTCCTCCAGGAAATGTCAAAGTTTAAGATGAAAGTTCAAGATGAAAGTTTAAGATGAATGTTTAAGATGAAAGTTTAAGATAAAAGTTTAAGATTAAAGTTTAAGATGAATGTTTAAAATTAAAATTTAAGATGAAAGTTTAAGATGAACGTTTAAAATGAAACTTTAAGATGAAACTTTAAGACGAAAGTTTAAGATGAAAGTTCAAGATGAAAGTTTAAGATAAAAGTTTAAGATAAAAGTTTAAGTTGAACGTTTGAGATGAATGTTTAAAAGGAAAGTTTAAAATTAAAGTTTAAGATGAACGTTTAAGATGAAAGTTTAAGATGAAAGTTTAAGATGAACGTTTAAAATGAACGTTTGAGACGAAAGTTTAAGATTAATTTTAAGAGGAAAGTTTAAGAGAAAAGTTTAAGAGGAAAGTTCAAGACGAACGTTTAAGATGAAAGTTTAAGATGAATGTTTAAGATGAAAGTTTAAAGATGAAAGTTCAAGATGAAAGTTAAAGGTCGAACAAGCTTGTGTCGCTTTCTCTCAAAGTACAAAAAAACCAAACATAATCCAAACGAATAAATAGAATTTTGCCTTGATTGTTTGCGGTGAGACTTGGCTTTAATATTTATTCTAGCCTGGATTTTTGGTCCTGGTTTGATACTGGTTTTGTCCCGGTTAAATCCCGGTCTAGTTCTGGTCCAGTTGTTCTTGGTTCAGCCCCACTTTAATCCCAATTTTGACGTGGCGTGCGAGTGTGAACGCTATCAACACATTTTTGTTCACTAAATGTGACTTTAAACTTAGCTGTTGCCATGGAGACGAGCAGGTGGCACCGGCCAGAGAACTGAAAAGAAGAAAAAAGAAATGCAGAGAACTGAAGATGGGCTCAATGCCATACTGCGGAACATTCCAGACAAGCAACAGGGTTTTACAGCGATTTCGCCATCATATGTTGATAGAGATGTTTAACTTGTCGTGTAAAATACAATCAAGGCATATTTTTGTGTTGGATTAGTTCTGTTTTATTTCATCGACAGAATCAGCAAATGTTTTATCGCCAAAATGTATTGTTATTGTGAATTTTAATTTTTAAACAAAGTAGATCATTAGTGACGCTGCTAAAATGTTTCTCCACTGTATTTATTTATTTTTTTTTTTTAACAAGCTGGTCGATGACAAACATACTTAAAACATACTGAATCGTTACACAAAAGAGCCTTAAAAATAATACATAAAAAAAATATCATTGCCAAAAATGAGCTTTTTCCATACTTTCTGAGCCCTGAATGAGTGTATTAAATTCAGATCTGGAACGAGTGACGGAGTAACCAGAGCTTCTGCTGGAGGTGTACGGTGCAAGTGCTGTCAATCAAAGGCCCAGAGACTTGGCACAGCATCAGCCGCTCTCAGAGACGGCCTGACATTCAGCACATTTAAGACAAACCTCAACACCGATTCTGACGTGTTGCTCGTCTCTAATGTTGTCATTTGTGTTGAACGTGTGACTGTGCGTGTTACATGTCATGTGACCTGCCAGCGACGACAGATGGACTGTCGTCATGGAGATCATTCAAGGCATATTTACAATGTATGTTCATTAATATGCGCTTGTCCCTTTAAAATAAATAAATCTAAAAATAAATAATTCACAAACTTGGAACGTGCTTTGGCGAAATGGTTCATCATAAAGCGGCGAATAATAAAAGTGAAATACAAACAAGTGAAGGCATGCATGAAATAAGTTATTCTAATAAAAATAGACCATATGAATATAAAACAATGTCTGCCGTTCGACAAAATCTCAGAAAGAACAAATCATTTCCAGTCGTTTTGGTGCAGAGGCGACTTTCTGCTCCCATCAGAACATCGCTCTGTGCCCACAGTTATCATTCACGCTCGGGCTGCCGCGCAAGGTCGCGGGCGCGTTCTGCTAAGCTAACACATTTATGTTTGTCCAAGGGTTCACGCGGGCCAGTTACAGCCAGAAGCCACCGCGTTCTCCCTTCCGCCGCCGCGCCCAACACCCGAGGGAGAGGCAGAAACCACACAGTCACCCCTGGAAACGCTCGCCCTTCCCCCCTGCAGCTGTAGCGCTAACGGAGGCTAGCCGCGACCATGCTAAAACAACATCAACCGCTGTTAGCCTTAGCGGGGGCTTAGTGGTTATTTTCTTTTGCATAAAGAACCGTGCGGCAAGCAGCGGCACAGTGAGTTAAGGGATTGCCCAGTAACGACAGGATCAGACCTCACTCCTGTGTCACTGGGCAAGACACTTCACCCACATCGCCCCGTCATACTTTAGGAATGCACGTTTCAGGACTCGCGCAGTGAACACAAACTGCGCCGCTCTGAACAGTGAAAGCGTCAAACGAATCCGTCTTCTCTTCATTTCTTGCTCTTAAACTCAGCCCGAAGTGAAAAATCGTGTTTTAATAGATCCACGAGCCGTCGTCAAACACAGTCGTGCGCCCTCTAATGGCTCCTCCAGTCATTACACCAGAGTCCACATGAGAAGTTGTGGGCGGGATTAGCCACTGCACTAGAGCCACTAGAGCTGATTGCAGCCTGTCAATCAACTGTAACGGTAGAATGTGATTGGTCAGTGCCAGACTCAGGGACCAAGATGGAGGTCCAGCGCATTTCACCACTTTAGCCTGTAGCGGCTAGCTACATCTGGTAGTTGTGTGGACCAGAAGTGACGCGGCTCACATACCACGTGACCGCTCTGACCAATCAGAGCGAGAGCTGCTAGAATGAAGCGGAGTGAGCCAGTTAAAGATTAAAACCTGTTTTTAAGAAAATTGAAGGATTTTGAACCGGAAAAAAATTCCTAAACAACACCAAATCTGATTGGACACATTACTTTTCATTATTTCCAACATATTGACATAATTAATGCAAAGAAACCATTTTTGGTACATTTTTATTAAACACAATTTAGCAGAATATTCCCGTTTGTTGCATGCCATATAAAAAAAAAAATGTGATATTACTGTGATATTATTGTGATATTAAAAAACAAAAAATGTGATATTACTGTGATATTACTGTGATATTACTGTGATATTATTGTGATATTATTGTGATATTACTGTG
>BJKM01000725.1:60000-67500 GCA_015082035.1 Chaenogobius annularis
TCTCTCTCTCTCTCTCTCTCTCTCTCTCTCTCTGGTCACGTTCTGTTTTTTACATTTCAAAACGAGAAAAAAAAACATAAAAAATGAAAGAAAATATAATGTTAAGGATTCAGAGTTAGATTTGCTTCAGGGTTTAAACTTCAAAAACAGGTGAAAAACAACATATATTAAGAGATTATAAATGTGATTACTATAAATGACTTTGGGGGGAAAAACAATGGGAGGAAAGGGAACGACTTCCTGTTTGTAAATCATGACATCACACTTGGATATTTGCTTGCAGCCAAACTAAAAATGATCTTTTATTTCTGACTTTTATTTTTTAAACATTTGATAAATAAAATATACGAGAGCGACTTTATTTTGTTGACTTCACGTTTCGATCGTCAGAAAATGTGTTTCTTTGCGTAAATTCTGCATAAACTTTGCATGGAATGAGCGAGTCCCTGGTGTGATGTCACTTCCTTTCATTTTCTACAGATTTTTTCAACGTTCTCTCCACAAATACATGCTCGCTTGTTTGTAAAACTATCATTTATACGTGAAACAGGTACAAACACACCAAAGAAAGATACATTCATAAAAACCTGTCATGGGCCCTTTAACCTCGTCATTCTTTGGCAGTTGTAGTTTGTTGCTGAAGTTGTTTGACGCCGTGTGTGTCACTGCTGCATTGGTTCTGGTTTGGTTCTGGTTTGGTTCTGGTTTGGCTCCGGTTTGGTTCTGCTTTGGTCCGTGTTTGAACTCAGAGCGTCCGGGTTTTAGTCCTCGTCACGGTCTCCGCTGGAAAATCAACAATAGTCCCACAGACACGGGGAAGTCTGAGCTGCACCGATTCTTTTTGCCTTAAGGGGGGGGGGACGAGAGGGGGGGAGACGAGAGAGAGGGGGGGAAGAGAGAGAGGGGAAGAGAGAGAGGGGACTAAAAACGGAGAGAGAGAGAGCGAGAAGATGGGAGAGGGACGGGGAGACAGAAGAGGATGAGCGATAAAAGAGGGTTGAAAAGTGAGAGAAAAGAAAGAGTGACGAGAGATGGAAAGGGGAAAGAGAGGAGAGCGGGTGGGGGGGCGGAAAGAGATAGAGAGAGAAATAGAGGGGAGAGAGGGGAGTGAAAGAAAGGAAGAAAGGCTGAGCGCGAAGGATGGAGCGAGCAAGGGGGAGGAAGAGAAAGAGTGAGAGGAGATAAAGAGAGGAGAAAGAGACGAGGGATGTAAGGAGAGTAAAGAGAGAAAAGAAAGAAAGAGGAAATAGAAGGAGAGGGAGAAATGAAAGAGGAGAGAGAAGGGAGGGAGAGAGAGGAGAGAGGGAGGAGAGAGAGAGGGAGAACGGAAAGAGAGGAGAGAGAGAGAGAGAGAGGGAGAGAGAGGAGAGAGAGGAGAGAGGAGAGAGAGAGAGAGGAGGAGAGGAGAGAGGGAGGAGAGAGGAGGGAGAGAGAGAAGGAGAGGAGAGAGAGAGAGAGAGAGGAGAGGAGGGAGAGAGAGGAGAGAGAGGAGAGAGAGAGAGAGAGAGAGAGAGAGAGAGAGAAGGGAGGGAGAGAGAGAGAGAGGAGGAGAGGAGAAGAGAGGAGAGAGAGAGAAGAGAGGAGAGAGAAGAGAGAAGAGAGGAGAGAGGAGAGAGAGGAGAGAGAGAGAGAGAGAGAGAGAGAGAGAGAGAGGAGAGAGAGAGAGAGGAGAGAGAGAGAGGAGAGGAGGAGAGAGAGAGAGGAGAGAGAGGAGAGAGGAGAGAGAGAGAAGAGAGAGAGAGAGAGGAGAGGAGAGAGAGAGAGAGAGAGGGAGAGAGAGAGGAGAGAGAGAGAGGAGAGGAGAGGGAGAGGAGAGAGAGAGAGGGAATAAAAGGAGAGGGAGAGAGGAAAGAGGAGAGAGAGAGGAGGAGAGAGGAGAGGGGAGAGAGGAGAGGGAGAGAGAGAGAGGAGAGGAGAGAGAAGAGAGAGGAGAGAGGGAGAGAGAGAGAGAGAGGAGAGAGGAGAGAGAGAGAGAGAGAGAGAGAGGAGAGAGAGAGAAGAGAGGGAGAGAGAGAGAGAGAGAGGGAGAGGAGAGAGGAGAGAGAGAGAGAGAGAGAGAGAAATAAAACAAAACATGCCCAAAACAAGCAAGCACTTATCACATATGTTCCAATACTATGGATAATGTAAAATATTTTTGACAATATTTAACTTTTAATATTTAATATTTTCAATGATTAAGAATTAACAATATGTGATTTGAAAAAAAAAAAAACAATTAAAGAAAGAGATTAGGCCCGGTTTTTAATAAACAGTGAATGTACTTTTCTATAATATTATCAGTAAATCTGGCTCGCGTTCACTGAAAGTACTTGAAAGTACGAGTAAACGTACGTTTATTTTAGTGTCAACATCACAGACTTTAGCCTTTTAAATCCAGCCGTCGGTCGCTTTGAGTGCCGTGAAGGTTGATTCATTGATTGATTGATTGGAAAAGCGAATGTTTGAATGTGATTGGTCAGTTTAAATCGATGTATTCCGTATGTTCTGAACCTCAAAACGGAAACGGAACAGAATGATTTTCAAACCGCGTCCAGAGGTCCTCAAACGCTGCTGGAAAATATCTTTACATTTCCATTTGTCTGACACACATTGCAGTTGGATTTATTCATGTTTTAATCGTTTGGATTCAGCTCAAAACGGACTCAGTTCTTGAACTACTGCAAGAATCTGATTTTCGAACACGTTTGTGGGCGTCGCCAGGTTCTAGACAGACAATATCGCAGAGAGGGCTTAAATAATCGCAGCCAAATTGCACATCAAATTGCACATCAAATTGCACATCAAATTGCACATCAAATTGCACATCTTGCATCCCGAATTACAACGATACAGCAAATGAAACGAAAGCCGAGCGTGGCAGAATATAGACGCTGAAGAGTCTATAGATCTGCACGACATAAATTTCAGATATATAGTTCCCCCAAGTCGCTTCCGTAGCAACTTAAACCATAAAAACTTTGGGTGCAATGACCCCATAAAACTCATGTCCTCTGCAGTACATTCCCTTTGGCATATCTCCCTCTTTCCCTCCTCCGTCCCCCCCCATTTCCACAGCTCTCTCTTTCTCTCCTGCCTGTTTCCTCTTCCTGACGTTTCACAAACTGCGGTGAGGGGGCACCCGCGAGACCGGAGCCGGTTCCGGATCGCTCACTTAAGCCGAGCGAACGTCTCAGCGGGATGATAAAAGCGCGGAACAATAACGGCCGGCGCGGCGGTCAGCGGAAGGATGGACTTGTAAAACACACACGTCGGTCTGTGTCAGCGGAGGGGGGGAGGGGGGTGGATTAGACGGGGGGGGGCTGGTGAGCCGGCGGGGGTTGGCGGAGCGCGAGGGCTGCCGTTTCATTTTGAATCGGTTGCTGCGTCAAGTGGTGCCAGCCCGTCACCCGGCCAACGAATGGCGAGTGGAGAATCTGTGTGACGACGCTGGAGAATCTTGTGGTGACGATGGCGGGCTGTGGTGACGATCGGGCTGGGCTGATGGATGCCGGTCGACAGGGAGGTCGAGATGATGGGGTTTATCCATCATCCGTGGTCGTTCAGGTCAGAACTAAAGACTATTTCGTGTTGTTCAACAGAAAAATGAAACCTGAAAGGTGCGTTTTATTGTTCTGTTTATGTCACATTAACTTCATTTATTATTCAGTAAGTTTGTGTTTTTATCCAACTGGAGTGTTATTGTAGTAGACTCTGAAAGAAAAATACTTCAATTTTTATCTGTCAAGGGTGACCTGGAGCAAAGTGAAAAGGTAGTGTTTTTATTTTTACAAATTAAAAAAAACATTTAAGAAAAAGATCGACCAGAATCTACAGTTTAAAGCACAGACATTTTTAATATATATATATATATTTTAATGTGTAAAAATAGAACTAGAAAAAATAAACACAAGATGAAATAAACACATATAAAACAAACAAAAAAAGAAAAAACGACAATTTTCATTCTTTTTAAAAATCTTTTATACTTCTCTTTTTACAATATATTATGTTTTTACAAGTAAATGTATGAAAATAAAACTAGAACTAGAAAAAAAACAACAGATAAAATAAACACAATAAAACAGAACAAAAAAGAAAACATTTATATTTATTATTTATTTTATTATAAAATTTTATAATAAATATAAAAAATATATATATAAAAAAAAATTATATTTACTTTTTTTTTTTTAACAAATGTAATGTAGAAAAATAGAAACTAGAACAAGACAGAAAGCACAGACAATTTTCTCAGGATTGTTGCTCATTCTTTTTAATCGAGCGAAAAAACCCTTGTGGCCGAGACCAGTTTGCGTGATTCCGACTGAAAGCGCGTGACCTCCAGCTCTGTCTGTGCGCTGGGCCGTGGCCGAGTCCGCGCAACCTGCCGCCTCCCACCTCCCCGCCCATCTGGTGCCTCATTCGTAAAGCATGCGTGCGTACCAAAATGAAACGTGCGTCACTTTCCACGTTCAATTTGGGATTGACCTAAAACGCGCTCCGAGTTTGAGGACGTTTTTGTTTTTGTCCGCGCGCGCACTTTTCGTAAGAATTGCGCGTTACGCTTTATAAATCCGACCCGCAACAGACCTGCGCCTCGGGCCCCAGTTACGCGCCAGATTTGGTGATCAGTTTTTTCGATGGAGACCGCGTCGGGCCCTCCTCCAGAGCGGTTACGTAGCGCTTCTTTAATGTATGCGTTTATGAATGTGATGAAGTCTGTAAGCCGTCATTCATTATGTCAGATTTATTCGACACAAAATACTCCTTTCCTGGAACTGAAGGAGCAGAACAGACGTAATTATGGCCCGAGACGTTCATCAAACACACTCAGCGGCTGCGTGCGCTCGACAAATGCTTACTGTAATTCTTGGATGCAGAAATGCTAATCCGACAGTAAATGTTTACCTTTGTGTTTCCCTGGATTATGCGTCATTAATTAGTATATATAGAAAACCTTTGATAATTATGCACAAATATGTCTCGTGCTTTTGAATGCGGAGCCCTCTTCAAAAGGCGTTGAAGCTGAACTTGCTTTGTGTTTTTCCGCTGCGGAAATTATAAACGCATTTGGAACATTAGCGAAAAGCCGCGCACCGCGTAACCTTTCGCCGCTAACTTTCACCTGATTGTCGTCACGGAGGTGTTTGAAAGCGAATTAAAAATAATAATAATAATACAAATAATTGTACTTGAAAACATGCGAGGTACTAGTCTAGGTTTAATGCCTTCCTGTGGGACATTTGAGTTAAACAGGTGGGCAGTGCCTCGATCAGAAAAGTTACGTAGTGCACCTTTAAAGCTCATCTATTCTGCTAAAAACTGGTTTTTCGCCATGTTATACTGTGCCATTGCCATGAACGTTGTGTTGGGTTTGTGTTTTGTTTGGTTCCACTGTGTGATGTCATCAGGTGGTAATCCAGAAAGTGCATAATTTATTCATTTATTGTTCTAAGATATTACAAAACAAAAACAGAACTAAAGCAGAACAGAAAGAAAGTAGAACAAAGACAGAAGAAAACTGAAAAAAAGAACAAAAAAAGAACAAAAACAGAACAAAAACAACAGTAACAGAGCAAAAAAAGAACAAAAAAATTACAGAACAAACAAAAAATAACTAAAACTCAACTAAAACATAACAGAACAAAAACAGAAAAAAATGAACAAAAAAATGAACAAAAAAAGAACAAAAAAGAACAAGACAAAAACAGAACAGTGAAAAAGCAAAATGAAAATGTGTAGTTTGTATAAAGTCTGGCAGACGTCCCCTTTTTTACTTGTCCCATTTGTCCCATTTGTCCCATTTGTCCCATTTGTCCTATTTGTCCCATTTGTCCCATTTGTCCCATTTGTCCCATTTGTCCCATTCAGTACAAAAGTGAGTCTTTCCATGTTATAAATGTTCTTTCATTTCAGTCCCGTCTGTCCCTGTCATAAACCCAGCTGCTATTGTTCTCTTTAACGAGCTCACTCAGTTTAATTCATTCATTCATTGATGAATCCATTATATTGTGTACATGTGTACAAACCATTTTACCCAAGGGTACGAATAAAGACGCCGAACCCAACCTAATCTCCATGTTATTGCTTTTCTGCTGCAGCCAAACATACACAGGTATCCATCTATCGTTTCCATTTCTGGAGTTTTGTATCCCATATAACTCCTCTGTGTTTCTGAAGTCCATTCACCATCACAGGACTCATTCTGGTCATTCTGGTCTTGAACATGTGACTTAATAGTCTGCCCCTGAATGTGGGATCAAAGTGTTTTGGCACGTGATCAGATCCTGTCTGGTTATTACAGTTTACACTTTGTCTCGGTCTCTGTCTCGATCTTGTTTCAGCCTCGATCTTGTCTCGGTTGCGAACTTGTCTCTCGGTTGCGATCTTGTCTCGGTCTTGTCTCGGCCTTGTTTCGGTCTCGGTCTTGTCTCGGTTTTGTCTCGGCCCTGTCTTGGCCTTGTCTCGGTTTTGTCTCGGTCTTGTCTCGGTCTCGGTCTAGTCTCGGTCTGGTTTTAGTTCGGTCTTGTTCTCGGTCTTGTTTCTCGGTCTTGTTTCGGTCTTGTGTCTTGTTTCGGTCTCTGGCTTGTCTCGGGCTTGTCTCTCGGACTTGTCTCGGTCTTGTCTCGGTCTTGTTTCGGTCTTGTTTCGGTCTCGGGCTTGTTCGGGCTTGTCTCGGGCTTGTCTCGGGCTTGTTTCGGTCTTGTTTCGGTCTGTTTTGGTCTTGTTTCGGTCTTGTTTCGGTCTCGTTTCGGTCTCGGTCTTGTTTCGGTCTTGTTTCGGTCTTGTCTGCGGTCTTGTCTCGGTCTTGTCTCGGTCTTGTTTCCGGTCTTGTTTCGGTCTTGTTTTCGGTCTTGTTGTTCGGTCTTGTTTCGGTCTTGTCTCGGGCTTGTCTCGGCTTGTCTCGCTCTTGTTCGGTCTTGTTCGTCTTGTCTCGGTCTTGTTCGGTTTGTTTCGGTCTTGTCTCGGTCTTGTCTCGGTCTTGTTTCGGTCTTGTTTCGGTCTTGTCTCGGTCTTGTCTCGGTCTTGTTTCGGTCTTGTTTCGGTCTTGTCTCGGTCTTGTCTCGGTCTTGTTTCGGTCTTGTTTCGGTCTGTTCGTCGGTCTTGTCTCGGTCTGTCTCGGGCTTGTCTCGGGCTTGTCTCGGTCTTGTCTCGGTCTTGTCTCGGTTCGTCTCGGGCTTGTCTCGGCTTGTCTCGGTCTTGTTTCGGTCTTGTCTCGGTCTTGTCTCGGTCTTGTCTCGGTCTTGTTTCGGTTGTCTCGGTCTTGTCTCGGTCTTGTTTCGGTCTTGTCTGCGGTCTTGTCTCGGTCTTGTTTTCGGTCTTGTCTCGGTCGTGTCTTCGGTCTTGTTTCGGTCTTGTTCGGTCTTGTCTCGGTCTTGTCTCGGTCTTGTCTCGGGCTTGTCTCGGGTCTGTCTCGGTCTTGTTTCGGTCTTGTCTCGGTCTTGTCTGTCTTGTTTCGGTCTTTGTTTGCGGTCTTGTCTCGGTCTTGTCTCGGTCTTGTTTCCGGTCTTGTTTCGG
>BJKM01000725.1:72500-258228 GCA_015082035.1 Chaenogobius annularis
TTTAAACCAGGACTAAACCAGGTCTAAACCAGGACTAAACCAGGACTAAACAAGGACTAAACCAGGACTAAACCAGGTTTAAACAGGACTAAAACAGGTCTAAACCAGGACTAAACCAGGTCTAAACCAGGACTAAACCAGGTTTAAACCAGGACTAAACCAGGTTTAAACCAGGACTAAACCAGGTCTAAACCAGGACTAAACCAGGACTAAACTAGGTCTAAACCAGGACTAAACCAGGACTAAACCAGGACTAAACCAGGTTAAACCAGGACTAAACCAGGTTTAAACCAGGACTAAAACAGGTCTAAACCAGGACTAAACCTAAAGGACTAAACCAGGACTAAACCAGGACTAAACCAGGTCTAAACCAGGACTAAACCAGGTTTAAACCAGGACTAAACCAGGTCTAAACCAGGACTAAACAGGACTAAACTAGGTCTAAACCAGGACTAAACCAGGTCGAAAACAGGTCTAAACCAGGACTAAACCAGGACTAAACCAGGACTAAACCAGGTTTAAACCAGGACTAAACCAGGTCTAAACCAGGACTAAAAAAGGACTAAAAAAGGACTAAAACAGGTCTAAAACAGGACTAAACCAGGTCTAAACCAGGTCTAAACCAGGATTAAACCAGGACTGAACCAGGACTGAACCAAGACCAAACAAGGACTAAACCAGGTCTAAACCAGGTCTAAACCAGGCCTAAACAAGGACTAAAACAGGACTAATCCAGGACTGAACCAGGACTGAACCAGGACTGAACCAGGACTGAACCAGGACTGAACCAGGACTGAACCATGTCTCAAAACCACTTGCAGACCACTGCAGACAGGGAACATCCTACAAGCGCATTTGCTTTTTGCCATTGTTGTTCCGCGGGCCACAAACATCCAAGTGTTCTCCAACGCATGCACATACAATGCCTCTGGTCCAATGACGTTCTGTGTGTCTCAGATCTCTGTGAAGGAGCACCTGGACGAGAGCCTGATGGAGTGCACCATGCAGGACCTTCTGCGCTACGACGACTACAACAACGACGGCCACCTCAGTCTGCACGAGTTCTACACTGCTTTCCGTGAGTCGCCGGGACACATTTTCTGCCATTTCTGCCCCCTGCTCAAGAAAATGGGCCCGGTTCTGTTCTGTGTAATCTCGCAAACTACAGAGAGCATAATGTGACCACCATCATCATTTGGGACCCGGGGAAGTAGGGCATTTCGAATCATGGTTGGTGCGGCTGGTTTGGAAAAGACCTGGGGGTTTTCAGTGCCATTTGGAGAAGGTGTGAATGAAAGTAGAGTTATTATGCTAAACCAACCTCTTCATTTCGAAGATTGTATTCGTCTTAAATAATGTTTTAGCGCCTCAAAAACATACTTGGAGTCGAGTTTTTGTGAGAAGAAACGGCACAATTTCACACTCATCCGTGACCAAACAGTGAAATTCTTAATTTTACACGTCTCATGTTCTGTGATCCGCTTTACGAAATCAAACTTTCTGAATGTTAAAATAGAGATATTGTGCTGAACCCACTTTAAAGAGCTATAACCTTGCGCTTTCATCATTTTTGCGCTCGACGTCTTCATTTTTTATTTTGATTTGTGCCAGTTTGAGTCGTTCGGTTTTGCCCTGTTTTCGTCTACCCCCTATCCCCGCCCACATCCCTCTAATTGCGTTTCATTGGGAAATGAAGAATCCGTTAGATACATGCCAGGTTCTAAAATGTCACTTTTCCAAAATTAACTATCAGTATGAAGAGGCGAGGCTTATCACTATGAAGAGGCGGGGCTTATCACTATGAAGAGGCGGGGCTTATCACTATGAAGAGGCGGGGTTTATCAGCTCCGCAGAAGACCTCTTTCTCTTATCAAGCCGTTCTAGATCAATACTGCAGTTTACGATGAACAAAATGTTAAAGTATGAGCCACAATACTACTAAGTTTACTACACTAGGTTCACAGTTTTGGAGTGTAGGTTGCGTCACAAAATCCGCACCATCATACATTTTTTTTAGGTCTTACAACTATACAGTGACCTGCTTAATCACGCTCATCAATCAACGTAATAATTATGACAAGCTTTGGCCTGGAGCAGCATTTAATTTCATGTTTTGTGAGGTTGTTACGCCAAGGACTGGGCTGGTGTTTTAACCCACTTAGAGCCAATATCTAACAATAAATAGTAGAAGTGTAAGTGTCATCATTACAATCGTGTTCTTCGTTTAATACTTTAAATTTGACGCTACAGCTGGGGACAAATAAACATGCTGATTTACTCGACAAACGGACAAAAACAAAACGCGGCTCCAGGTATGTTTTTCAGGGTAAACAGCGTAAAGCCATCAGTTCTTGACATTATGTTTTGCTCTGTTTTCTCTCAAGTATCAAAAGGTAACCGTGGCAACAGCCGGTCCTCTCACTAACGCTTTATCCTTGAAAACAGAAAGCACAGACATAAGCGTCGGTTCGTGCCGGCGTACAAAGGACGGTATTAGATTGCGGCTGATTGGAGATATATTGCTGCGTAATGTTTACGTTTAGTATTTTGCCTTTTTATAAATGCAAAATTTAGCTTTACATGACTTTACACGGACTGTTAGCTGGCAAAGACCTTCACCAAAGTAAGCACCAAAAGCTCAGAATCATCACTTAAAAACGTATTGCGACTCCGTGTAAGATTTCTGCCAAAAAACAGACTTAATTACAATTGTTTTATAGTGCTATATTGCTGTGAAGGGGACGTTTCTCCACAAACCTGACCCCAACCCTAAACCTTCTGGTGGAGGATCTGCCACCGGCTTGTCTCCATGGAGATGTTTTAACTTTACCTTTAACACAATGCTTACAAGCCTTGTTTCAGTTGTTAAAAGAAGTTGTCGAAGAAGTCCATTGTGTTTAGCCTTTATGCTAATCACCAATGCTAATCATGTGTTAGCATTTTCTACATAACTCGCTACAACAGAGCCGCATTTACGTTTTAAAATGCAGCTGTGCTTTTGTGCCGTGCCATTTGTTGTTGAATAAATGTCAGAACCACAGCTAACGGTAAAGATTTGGACTGTTCTGATATTCGAGCAGTTCATGTAGTTTTCCGTTCATTTGTTTACATTAGCGACCAGAACCAAGATGGCCGGCGGCGACGGCACAGGTCACGTGTCTGGCATTGACCGATTCCACATAGTCAATATAATCGTAAGGACTAAAAAAATAATACGTTTAGAAGCAAAATTAAGTATTTTGAATTAAATCTATGTCAGTAACGTTTTTATCTGGACTTAATTGGACGTTTAATTGATTTATTATTTCACTTAATTTTTTATATGTATCATAGTTTTACGTCCGTCAAGTTGCTTGTGAAGAGAAGACAAAAGTTGAAAATTACAGGAAGTAGTGCTGCGTTCTGAAAAGTAATCTGTCTATGGCCGCGTCCGCACTATTCCCTACAGACGCCACTAATTACCGTTTTTCCCACAATGCACCTTGAAAAATAGTAAACCAGTCAATATAGCAACAACACGGCTCAATGAAGCAGAAGAACCGTTAAAACAAAGCTCTGTGACACAAGAATATGAACAAAACGCCACTGCTAGCGTTAGCCGCTAACCTTAGCTTGAGACGGTCGTAGAAAAGGATTCGGTTGTCGTCATCTGGACGTTTCCACTCTCTTAGCTTGAGATCACCGTCACAGGCAAAAAGTTGAATAATCCCTTGTTGTTGAATGTGAGATCTATGACGTGTGGTGATTATTAGTCCATTACTATGTGCAGGAACGGAATTTTACCAATATATATTTTTTGCTGACTTTTCTTTTACTCAGACATTAGAGTCACATGACCGAGGAGAACGTTGCGAGCTCAGTGTCCGAATCCCCCTGTGATTGAGTGCACTATAAAGTCTAATAAATAGTGCAGGACTACATAGTCAATGAGGGGTCAGGGACTAGGGTGGACATTCATCAATAAGCGACATTCCATTGAAAATGCAGTAGCAATTTACACACCAAACGGTTTTTTTCTAACCGTTTATACAATAATTTGACAAAATAAAAGTGTTATTCAGTGTTATTATTTGTCAGATCATAACTGTGATTTAATTTATATAAATATTGGTCCTTGTTTACAGTGTGGTTGCTAGGTAACAGTTACTACTCATCTGCTGCTCACATCCAACCAGGAAGTAACAGTATAAACTTTTTTTTTTGGTGAACAATAAGTAAACAGGTCCACTCTTGGGTGACTGGAGTGGCTTCTCATTTCTGGAAAGACGAATCCCATGGCCAAGGGGCTCTGAACGCCAGTGGAGGTCTTTGAGATGAGCTGGAGGCTTTGTGCATCTGCGTTTCATGAAATGTGTACTCTTACTCGCTCAAACATGATGGAATGAACCGCAACGCGGCTCCAAAAGTGAAGTTAGCCAACTCTCGACCCGGCTCTGTTGTGTGTGAGGGCAGGAGCAAGGAGCCGCCTGGGGTCCTGACTGAGAGGCAGCGAGGGCCCCGGCTGCACCAGTGAATTACACCCAATAATCACAATGGAGCCGCTAATGTGGCTAACGTCGCTAATGTGGCCAATGTAACAGGCCCATCAGTCCACAGCTGCTGCAGGGACCAGTGCTGTGCGGCGCTGGATACGGCCCCCGCGCCTTTCTTTTCATTCTTATTGATTGGCAGAAAAGCTCAATCTGACAATGGAGACAACCTAATGTCACTGAATGATTATAGAGGTAGAAAATAGTATTGTAATTGTTGTTTTGGAGACATGCAAAACAAGAAGATCGAGTGAAAACACATTTAAAAAGGCTGCAAAATGAACTGATGATTTGGCTTTTTTTCTTTTTTTTAATGAGGCAAAAATGAAGAAACTTTTAAACAAGAATATAAAGTGATATTATTGCGTTGTTGTGTTTTAATTTTCTACAGTCGGTTCAAGTTGTGTGCGATACTTGGACCTCAACCAAGACATTGACCAAGCACATTTTAGCACGCGGATTGCAGTCATGTCGTCATTATCAGATCATCGGAATCAGAGTAGAAAACAAATCAGGCTTTCATCCTCAAGGCCAGCCCCCTATGGTCATTATTATTATGACGTATTCAAAACTACCTCCACGTTTCATTCCGATAATTTCTGAGCTCAAATCCCTAAAACCTCTACATTGCTAACTAACTTCAACGCTAGCAGCTTTTGTCACTCGTGATCAACGGATTCTCTGAGCAGGTGGGGGGGGGGCTCCTTGCGCCCTCTGCTGGTATCCGTGGCATCTGTTGCATTTCCCTTCATCTTCTAATCCGCTGTGCAACTGTTCTGCTCGTCTCCACGGCGTTCGAGTTGTATAGCTCCAGGTCATATCTGTGCAGAGGCGAGCGCTCACAGTAAGAATCTGTGTTTTTCGAGGTATTTTCTTGCAGTAAAGACACCTGTATTGGAAAGTTACATAGAGCGCCTTTAAGTCTTACAAAATGAAATAACAATGTGCGCGAGGTTGTTTAAAATGTGTTCAGCTTGTGCGTCCGTTTGTTTCCGTGTTTCATTTTTAGATAAATGAATGTAAACTGTTCGTTAAGCCTGAAACGTGGCCCTACGATTCACTCCATGGTGTTATTGACGACTCACAACCGTTCCGTACGCACTCAGCGTATTGGGGATTGTGGCCTTGTATCAATGGATTTTATGGCTGACAAGGCGATCGGGGAATAATAAAACGAGATTGATTCAGTCACGCTCAAGGTTAGATGTCGCGCTGTGCGGGGGGCAACCGCAGGGGGAGCTGTTAGTTTTGAGGGCCACATCTGGAGCAGACGCTGATGTTCATGAGGTGAAATAATGGTCTCGCTTCTAACGTTCCAAAGAATGGCAAAAGAACTGATCTATCGCCATGGAGAATGTTCCTGAGTTTGGTTTTAACGTTCAATGGTGTGCCCCGCTACCAGGAATATTCCGTAGTGCTGCTTTAATATACATTCATGTAAGTTTCAGACGCTTACAAGACATTTGTTTTGTTGTTAAAGAAGTCCATCATGTTTAGCCTGTACGCTAATTTTCCAATTTCTGATTCCCTGTTTCCACAATTTTTCTGTTGTAAATCTTGGTTGTTTCCTATTGGCTCTCTCCTCTTGAAGAAGCTCCTCCCTCCTGTTGCCTGTCCGTTGCTGTCAGCCAATCACAGACTGGTACGTTGCATCTTGGCTGTATATTTTGTTTTTTATAACTCATCGAAAGTGTGTAAAGGATCATGTGTTGCTCGGGAAGGGAATTCACAGTGAAAATGAACCGTGAAAAGTGTAATATTTTTGGGTGTTTGTTTTGTTTGTTTGTTTGTTTGTTTGTTGTGTTGTACAATAGCCTCGTAAGACCTCGGCAGAAATCAAATGCTGCGGAGGACCTCGACAACTCTGCGGACCTCAACTGTAAGAGTGAAGCGTGCGTGAAAAACGAGGGCGGGGCAGGTTTCAGGTTTGACTCCTCCCCTTTTTTTTGGGCAGGACCAATCGGCGCTCGGCAGAGAATAAACGCTGCCGCTCAAAACGTCTCTGCAGATTGAAAATAACATCGTGTCCAGAGAAATCTTTTCTGACCAATAATAACGTTTCGCTAGTTTTTTGCGACGTCCGGCAACATTGTCCATCGTTTTGATCGGATATTGCCCACGCCAACGCTCAAACTATTCATGAAAACACACTTTCTCTCCCCTCTCACCCCGCCTTTTCCTCCCCCACCCTCGTCGCCCCCGCAGCAGCAGAACCATCAGGCTCCTCAGCTTCTCCATCTTGGCCCCGGGTGCGTCATTTTCGAACACAGATCTCTCATTCTCGCGCCCCGCCGAGGTCTCAGCGCCGCAGTCCCTCCCCCGCCCCCCCTCTCTCTCATTCGTCTACGTCTTGTTTTCTTCTCAGTCGAGGTTTGCGCGGGGAGTCGAGCGCTCGGCGGGACGTTTAATGATGTCTGCGATGGCGGGGCCGGGGCCAGAAGCGCAGGTGTGTTCAGTCGGGCGGATATTTATAATGTGATCGTTTCGGGGGAGGACGGGGGGCACAAACGCGGCTGAATATGAGCCGCTTTTGAATATCAAGGGCATCATAACGCTCGGAGTAATTTAGGGCCGTTGCGCGTGAGAAGTGTGTGGAATTTTGGACAATTTGGCAAGAGGAAGAAAGCAGAAATTGCTCTTCAAATATTTCTTACGCTTGAGTACTCTAGAGGTGTGTTTACCCTTGTCCTGGTTCAGTCCTGGTTTAGTCCTGGTTTAGTCCTGGTTTAGTCCTGGTTCAGTCCTGGTTCAGTCCTGGTTTAGTCCTGGTTCAGTCCTGGTTCAGTCCTGGCTTGTTCAGTCCCGGCCAGCTCCTGGTTTAGCACCGTCCAGCTCCGGTTTAAGCCTCCTGCAGCTCCGGTTTAGTTCCCGGTCCAGCTCCTGGTTCTTTAGCCCCGGTCCAAGCTTGGTTAGTCCCGTCCAGCTCCTGGTTTTATTAGGCCGAAGTCCAGCTGCTGGTTTAGTCCCGTCCAGCTCACCTAGGTTCCAGTCCCGGGTCCAGGCGCCTGGTTAAAGTCCCGGTCCAGCTCCTGGTTCATTCCCGTCCAGCTCCTGGTTTAGCCCTGTTCAGTCCTGGTTTAGTCCTGTTAGTCCTGGTTTAGGTCTGGGTTCAGTCCTGGTTTAGCCTGCGTTCAGTCCTGGGTTTCAGCTGGATTTTTCAGTCTCCGTCCAAGCTCCTGTTTTAGTCCCCCGGTCCAGCTCCTGGTTTTTAGCCCCCGGTCCACTCCTAGTTAGTCCCCGCGCTATCACTCCTGGTCAGCCGGGTCCGAGCTCCTGGTAGTCCCGTCACACACCCTCTCACGTCCTGGCTTAGTCCGCAGTCCAGCTCCTGGGATTCAGTCCCGCGATTCCAAGCTCCTGGTTCAGTCCCGGTCCAGCTCGCTGTTTAGTCCCGGTCAGCTCTGGTTACCCCGGGTCCAGCTCCTGTGGTTTTTAGCCCTGTTCAGTCCTGTTTTCCTGTTTAGTTCCTGGTTTATCCTGGTTCCAGTCCTGGTAGTCCTGGTTACATCCTGGTTCAGTCCTGTCAGTCCCGGTCCAGCTCCTTGCGTAGTTTTAGTCACCGTCCGAACTCCTTGGTTGAGCCCCGGGAGATGCTAGAGCATGTCCAGACTACATATGACTATCTGTTGATTTTATTCTATACTTTATTTCTCTATTAAGTTTATCTATCTTGCTGTCCATGCCGGAAGTACTAATTCACCTAGTTAGAGCGCTAAACGCTCGAGAGAAATTCCGCATATGCACTTGTTTAAGTCGCCCCGACACGCACATACGGGTCCAGTTCCCATTTACATCCTTGGCTGTCCCTGGGTTTATATGCCCTTGGTTTCCAGACTTCCACTCACTTTGGTTGTCTTTTTGTCCGAATCGTTATTTTACTATGTCCGGACGGGATTCCAGTCCTGGTCAAGGTAAACAGTAGAGTAAGGCCGTATCCAGCTCCTGGTAGTCTCCCGGTTTCTTCCGACTCCTGTTCAGTCCCGGATCCACTCCGTTCACGAGTCCCGGTCCAGCTCTCTTGGTTAGTCACCGGTCCAGCTCCTGTTAGCCGCCGGTCCAGCCCTGGTGAGTCCGTCCCAGCTCTTGTTAGCCCCGGTCCCAGCCTGCCTGTTTTAAGTTCCCGGTCCAGCTCCTGGTTAGGCCGGAGGTCCATCCTGGGTACCCCGGTCAGCTCCCTGGTTTAGCCCCGCGTCCAGCGCCTGTTTAGTCCGGTCCAGCTCCTGCTGACTGTTAGCCCGTCCACGGCAACCCGGTAGCTCGTATCCGAGTCCAGCTCCTGTCGTCCTGGTCAGCTCCTGTGCGCCGGTCCAGCTCCTGGTTCATCCCGTCCAGCTCTGTTAGGCTGAGCCGTCCTGGATACGTCCGCTGTCGCTGGTTACCGTCCATCGTTAGTCCTGGCCAGCTCCTGGTTCAGTCCGGTCCAGCTCGTCTGTTGCCGTCTCCGTTAGTCCCGTCCCATGCTCTGGTTTAGGCCGAGTCCAGCTCCCTGGTTCAGTCCGCGTCCCAGCTGCTTTAGTCTCAAGTCTATCCGGTCCAGCTCTCCTGTTCAGTCCCGGTCCAGCTCCGGTCATCCGTC
This sequence comes from Chaenogobius annularis, assembly GCA_015082035.1. Lineage (NCBI taxonomy): Eukaryota > Metazoa > Chordata > Actinopteri > Gobiiformes > Gobiidae > Chaenogobius > Chaenogobius annularis. Next base: position 81,606 of record BJKM01000725.1, read on the forward strand.
CGCCTGTCAGTCCGGGTCCACCTGTACTGCCGTGCGCTTTCAGTCCACGGTACCGGGCTCATTTGGACGTGGTCTTGCCAGTGTGAACCACTTCCAAATCTTTGTTTGGATCGTGAGGGTCATTTTAAAACACTTTTCATTCAGTTAAAGCATTTATAAAGAAACAAATACAATTAAACACAATTTAGAACCCGTAAAAGATTTAAAAACATCCTCGTCCACAATCCTTCTAAAAAATGTAAATAATTGCTAGTGCTGTCAATCAATAAAAATAAAATGAATCTGATTAATCAACACTTTTGAACATGATTAATCACAATTAATCAACACAAAAGGATGTCATTCTTTATACGTAACATAAAAAATAAGTATTTATTATCATATTTCACAACTAAACAAATACACTTATTGAAAGCACTATTTGGCAATAATTTAAGTCTATTTCATATAAAAATGTTTCAAGCTGATTTAAATGCACAGGACTTTTCTGTGTAAATGTAAACTTAAATTTGGTCTAAAGACGTGTGATTAATCTGCGGGTCAATTCATGATTGATGCGTCAGTTTTCTATGAAAGTTTAACAAAGGTTGACTTTTGACAGACCTATTTATAATGTTCGCTAGAAGAGTTAAAAAAAATCCAGTGTCTTCTCTATAATGACGAAATTGTGGGAGAAACCAAAAACCTCTACTCCTAAGCCATATTTTAATTTTGAAAAAAAAATTATAGTAATCAAAAATAAATCTCAATAGACCTTTAAAAAGCGTGACCAAAATATTACAATTGGCCATTTTCACTATGAATAAGCGTTTAAAAAAAAAAAAAAAAATATTTTATATATATTTTTTCCTTTTACTTACTTTATTTTTATTATTTTTTTCTCTTTTTTTTTAAAATTTTTTTCCCCTTTCTCTTTCTTTGCATAGGCCGTTTGTTTATGTTCTTGGTAATTTGTTGTTTTCTTATTTAAAAAAAAAAAACTGCGCTCTCGCTTTCTGAACAAAACAATAAAAAACAAAACGCTTGGGAGAATGATGCGAATGGTTTCTCGTGCCAAAAAGCCCACTTCGTCAACGACTGATACTTAACTCGGCGGCGTGTGCGGAACTCAATTAGATGATTATAAATGTTGCAACGACAATGCAACACCACCAGAGGTCGCTGCAATTGCAATGAACACATCCGGCTTCAGGCTCAAAGTTGCCGAAACGTCTCGTAGTAGCTGGTGTCTCGGTTTTTCAGAACAGGCCAACGCAATTGAACCCGAGCCGCCGCCATTTTGACTCTCTTTGTTTATTGAGGACGCCGCGTCATAAAAAGGCTCGCCTCCCCCCCCCCCCCCCCGGCGTAGTGATTGGACAAAGAGAAGTTGACGAGAGAAGATCAAACGGCCTCAGAGCAAATACCAGAACGTTCAAAAGCAGTTCTTCCCAAAATCGGATCCTTTTTTGGAATTGAAACATGTACTTTGTGTCCATACTTTTCTATAACTGATTTTAAACTCATGACTGAGAGCTAAATACTGCACATGTAGTTTCTCACAGGCGCTGTACCGGATACTGTTTTGCACGTAAACAACAAACAAAAGTAGCACATTTTAAACCCTTTTCAGCCGTCCAAATGTATCGCTCACTTACCAAACGCGTTCCCATCATCTTGAATACTCACCGCGATAGATTTAAAGCACTATTCACAACTCTCTAGAGCGTATTTCGCCCTCCTGGGTAAAGCTAACAAAACATTAGCATGCAACACTTCTTGCTAACACTTCTTGCTTCACGAGAAGGAAAAAAGCGCTATACTTCGATGCGGGAGAAAGTGATCTTTTGACATCTGTACTGGAGCAAAACAGAATCACTTCATCACATGCAAGAAATCTGGTAAAGAGTTCTGTTTGTCATGTTTCAAACCAGTAAAAACCAGGTACAGCGCTTTGAAAAGACTGAAATGAAAGATTGATTTAAGTTCCCATTCAATGTTTTGGTGAAAATAATTCTGAAGAATGCTCGGAAGAAGTGCGCAAACTTTCTCTTTGGCTAACACTTGGCTAATAAATCCGATTGCCGTACGTGCAGCTAACGGCATCAGCGGAGAGACCAATTTAAAATCGTTCTTGCAGGAAAAGACTCCCGGACCTCGCTGATCGGGACGGTTCAGGTCAGGAGAAGAGATTTCTCGCATGAGTTGGCGACCGGACCAGCCGCCACATGGGGGTCGGTGTGAATAATTGTGCTCTTCATCATATGCTAAGCAGAGCGTTATAGCGCTTTTACGCAGCTAAAAATCACAAACTGCTTTACAGAGAAGAAGCACACCACATTTCAGCTAGCAACATGTATAAAACAACGTGTCCCCCAGCGAGTTTTAGATCTTGTTTTCGGGACCACGAGCAGGACTGGAGTTAGTGGACAGTAAAGAAATCGGAGTGCCGTAGAAGCAACCACTCGAATTGTAAAACTCCGTCCTGAACTTTAGAGCACGCGTTGACGTTTCTGGCGGCGTCCCGTTAAAAAGGCCTGGCAGCAGAGTCTTTGCACAATTCGAAGTCGGTTAAGAACGCTCTCATAAAACAGGCAAAAACACAGTTACATTAATCAAGCCCGTGATTAGATAAAAGCATGAATAATCTTTTCGGGAAACCACTTGTCACTCTTGTGAGTCTTGGCTCGTTCCGCTAAAGGGCTCTTTCCCGACTCGACGCCTGTCCCCGCCGTTTGCTAATGCTATACCACCCATGTGTTTTCAATAACTTATATATTAGCCTTGACCTGTATTAAGTGTCAAACTGGGGGTGTCTGCGGGGTCTTAAGCGGAGCAACCGTAATCACACAATAAAGGATTTGCCCTGTAGTCGACGTTTGAGGCAACAATGCTTTATGTTTGCCATTAGCCCCGCAATAGTCCTTTTACAAGTGATGTTATACCTTGGATATGCTATGGAGAACATGATGAAGTGCTTTTGTGAGTGTAGCAACGAGAAAAAACGGCAAATATACACACTGTACACAAGGGAAAAGAGAAACAATGGCAAGAAAGAACGGCAATTTCGTTTGATTACGCTAGTTGGACATGTAAATGAAAAAGAGCTGATTAAACTTGTGAATATAAGTGGTCAAAACAACCGGACCTTCATTACAACGGTTAAGCTGCTGTCCGTCATGGTGACAGGTCAAAGGTTAGCTCATCTTGGCAACGCAACACTCAAAGGAAAGCTCTGTTCTCCAGTGTAAATGACGACCTTAGAGGGAATTCATGTGCAAGTTTCTAACTGGCATTCATCGAATACATGGCTAATGAAGGCAGCATTTTCACGTTTGTATGTCATGTTTAAAGCTTAAGAGCAATTACGCTGACAAAAAAAATGCTGCTATTGTAAAACCACAGCACTATTTCACTGAACTGACAAACTCTTGTGTTGAAATTTGAATATTTTTCAACAAATCCAAAATGATCAAGGGATTTTAGGTCACACTAGACTTGTATAGCTTTAATAAACCATAAACAATAGCTTAATTAATACAATTATTATTATTATTATTAAGAATGATTCAAGCTCAGTAACTACTTCATTAATACCCTAAGACTAACTACTATTCCCTTTTTTTCTGTCTACAGACCTATTCACTAGTCTAAACGTTCAGAAGCCTGAGCCAGGAAAGCTAACGGTAAAGCTAAAAACAGCTAGCATGCTAACAGGGCACTTAGCAGTCTCGTTTCGACACCAATAGCTGCGTTTACAACATAAATGTACTGGGGAAAACTACGGAGGGCGGGGTAAATGATCAGGTATTGGTTCTTTGTCTTTGTTCATGATTTATTAAGGCTAATTAATCCTCTGTGTGTAAAAGTAAAAGGAAGAAATTGGACTTACTTTTAAATTGCAACGATTAAAAGTGTGCATTGGTTGTTCAAGGAATTAATATTGTAAGCCATTTTCGTTCGTGCAAAACAAAAGTGAAGACACCAGTATGAGGAAAAACAGTCGGATACAGAACGGGTGCAGAACTCCATTTGCCGCGCCTTCATTTTCTCCCCAGTGGACAGATAAAGTGGGGAGCTGCCTGCGGTCGTGTGCTGAGGCTGGACCCAGGTGAAAACGATACCGAAATATCCACACTCGCCGGGTTCCGAGCTGTGGGTTTTTTAGACTGTGCCGTCGTGGATCACGGAGCAGGTGGAGGACGCGCAGGCAGGGGGTACCACGCTAAACTGGGCCCGCGACATTATGAAACGACATGAACTTATATGCTTTGTTCGAGCACAGTCCTTGTTAAGGTGTCGAAGCCTCACTGCGTAACATTTCACCTATTAAATGGACTGAAATAAACGTTTTTTTTAACAGTTATATTGGCTGAAATGTTGCGCTGCGAGGCTTTGGTGCTCTGTAGCTTTTCTTTAGTAAAGATATTCACTTAACAATGCATCAGAAATGTCCGGGTTAGTGTTCAAGTATCGCACAAAACGCGACAAGACAAAGTGCAGAAATGTCACTTTATACTCTTTTTTTGAGCTTTTCAAAGAAGAATATAAGTATTTTCGGGTTCTTTTTTATATTTGGCAACGTTAAATGTTTTTCGTATGCGATTATACTGTCTTATTTCAATTAAGAAGAAGGAGAAAGGAAAAAAATACACTATCAGGTCTGTTCTCTGACAGTGTATTTTCACAAGAAAGCTGAGGGGGGAGCTCTAGCGCTAAAGTGACTCATTTCTGCTTTAAGGCGAGACGTTTTTTTTGTGTGGGTTTTTTGACAGTTTGCTCTCTCAACAAATTGGCTTTCACATACCAAACATTTTTTTCTGTAAAACATTTTGACAGAACGTACAGAAGGATTTGTTATTATCTCATTCGAAGCCAAATTCAAATTTTTACGGCAATTTTCAGTAAAATTTTGTTTACTCCAAATTAAATAAGAAATACAAAAACCTCTTTTTAAATGCTATTGTATATAATATGAAATTTATACCTGGCCCTGTTTTTTTTAAAGATTTTTTTAATTTGAACTTATTTCTGTATGAAAACATGACCTGTGAGTGAGTAAACTACAGAAGTTTCAATAAATAAATATATTTAAATTTAGGATTTTTTCAATATTCAATTCACCGTCAGTGTCATGCTTTAAAAATAAAAATGTTCTATCCATTGGTTTCAAAATGATAAGTCAGGGTTAGCCAAACTAAGGAGATTAGAAACAGTTTGAATGGAAAAAACGTTGGCGCTTGGACCTCGGCAGGTAGAGACATCTGGGGTGTGATGAAAGAAGAGTGTGAGAGATTTGTTTGGGGAAAACACAGAAAAAGGTTCCATTGAGGCGACACAACACTACAAATAGCCTCCAGCATTTTTTTCTGGGACTTTTTGACAAAACAAAGCCAGTTATGTCTTTCATCACTCTGCAGTGTGGAGAAATGATACACACAGCAAGAACTGTGTATCTACATTTGCTAAACTATGTCTTTGAACCTCTGGATAATATCAGACAGCTTCATTGTTGATATACTTTTATTTTCATTCTACTTTCCATCCACTGTCTGTCAATCGGCTCCTGTGCTGCAGTTCTGCCTCTGTAGTTATAGATGTGCGATTATGCTAATGTCTACACAAAGATAAATGTCAGTCAAAGCAGAAATTCACTCTAATAACACTGCTGGAGGAATAAATTAACTTAAAGCCATTACAGGTTCTGTAGCTTTCGAATTATGACTTAGTTTGTTGGTGTAGAACCTGTGGTAAATATTTTATTATCGTTTCACTTCGGTTATGTTGCCGTTTGTGGAGACATTTTGAAAAATAAAACTTTGAAATGACAGGAAGTGGAGCTGCGTTCTAAAACAAAATCCGTCTGTGATGTCATCAACGTGCGACGTGCCATTGAAAGCACAGAGATAGTTTAACTGACACACTTTTCTGACCGTTTAAACCATCATTCAACACAAAATAAAGATGTTATGCGGTATTATTGTTGTTATTGTGTCATTTATATGGATTTTGGCTCTTGTTGACTGTCTGGTTGCTAGGTAACAGTTGTGGAATGGCCTCTGCCTATGTCATATTTGCTGCTCATGTCCAACCAGGAAGTACAATTATAAACTTAACAAAAAATGGTCAAACAAATGGGGACAAACGGGCAAAATGTTTAGTAAAATCTGAAATATAATTTAGTCCAGACTTTAAATGGATCCACGTTTTTGGCTTCCTAGTTTGTGTTTGAACTGTAATGTATTGCTCATAGTTTTTTTCTGGACCTGGAACACATAAATTCTGAGAAAGACCATCTCCATGACGACATAAAAACAGTTCACCCCGTCTTTAAATCCAGATTAGAAGTCGTTTCCTTTTAATCAAGCGCCGATCTTCACTTTTTTACAGTGCAAGTCCTCCACACACACAAAAAATCCACACACCATTTCATGCTCATGTCGGACATCATCATTAAACACATTTGCAGAATTTAATATCTCTGCTAACGGCGCACGCTGACTAATCCTGACTACATTTCCCATAACTCCCTCTTTACCTCCTTAATTACCCGTATCCATGTGACTCTCGGGACCCCTCGGAAGCCTTCTCTTTGACCTAACCGCGATGCATTTTGACGTTTTTCCCCCCTCGTCGTTATGGGGCTTGAAGGTGGCGAGGATGTTGGAAGCGGCGCCGTAGCTAAGCGCGGTCGCCCCGGGGCAGATCGGCGCCGCATGTGGTCGCCTTTTATCTCCTCGCGGAAAGCATTCGTTGGCATGCCTCTGCAGTCCCGTGCGCCATTCTCTCTCTTTCTTGATCCTCTCTCCCTCGTTCTCCGCCTACATTCCCTTTCGTCTTCAACTTCATCCTTTATCACTCCGTTTGATAAAAAGCCGGGCCGGTGCTGATGATGTGGGGCTGTGATCTCCGGCTGTGTTGTGGATTTGAATGGAACGGAGGGGAAAACGGGAGAAGAACGAGTACTGATACGTTTAAGGCGATGTCCTCGACGTTTCTTGGGGGTGCGAAGCTAACTGGGGGCACTGCTCCGTCTGAAGCTCATGGTGGACTTCAATCTGAGTTTTGTTTCACACAGTCTGACCATAACGAACTGACTTAGTTGGAACTACGGTAACAGGTTAGCGGATTAGTGCTAAATAAGGCTCTCTCGAGGTCACAAACTAGCATCAGCCAACGGTGTTTCTGTCATTCTCACCTTCTTGTTGAAAGTCAAGCACCAAAACGGGACTTATTTGTGTTTACATCAAAATTGAATCTCTTGAAAATCTAAAAATGTATCTAATTAAGTGTACGTCCCGCCCAACGAGAGGTTGAGTTTGCGTTGTTGGAGTTCTAGATCAGTGGTTCTCCAACTGTACATTGCAGAACACAAGCTCCTTCGCGTGGCGTTTACTGGTTGAGTTCTGGCCTCATTCACACACGTCGCTGCTCCGGCAAAATGCAGGTCAAACCCCAGGAAAAGCTGCACGTGCGACTGGGGCTCATGTTATCGCTCTGCAGTTCCAGGCCAAGTTAACAAAACAATAACATCTCCGTGGTATTAATGAGTTCAAGCTGGTAAAGGGAAGACACAAGCGCTCAAAGACATGACGGACATGAAGGACCTGAAGGGGACGTAGGAGGGAGCACCTGGGCGATTTGGGTGTAGGACACAGGATGTAAATAAAGGTTTGGATGAGAGTAGATCTCTGAGAAACATTGTAGTCTCGCCCGTCATCATCTCCTCATGTCTCTGTATATTTTTTAGAACGCTCTGACCAGCTGCCGGTGAAGTCAACAAAACATAAAAGATAATGGGGCGCCGTGTAACTTCTCCGCACAGGGTTCGTTAGCCGTTTGGATCCATGGTGATGTTGCTGATGTTCCCTCATCAGCATTTGTGTTGGAACTCAATCTTCTGGCAGCAGAGGGAGTTACCATGGATCAAGTCTAAGAATAACGTCAAGTGGTGTCAATTGTTCTTCAAAGATACAGTATTGGTTCTATTTAACTTTAATATTTTATTTTCCCTCAGATCGGCTTCCCTCATGTTTGCCTTCTTAAAATTAATTGCTTCATGCCTCAGCGAGTTGATAATAACATGAAAAACGTCTTGCATTTCACTTTTGAGTTCAGCTTCTGTAACTAAAGCTTCAAAATGTTGAGCGTAATCCGGGTTTTATGTGGGAATCGTCAGCGCTTCCGTCAGCTGTGCACGAGGCTTGAGACGCTCTTTGTCCCCGCGATGGATGGCGGTAAATACTTTTTGTCAAACGTGTCATGCTTTTTGTGTCGAAGGTTTTGATTTTTCTGCCTTCACTCACTCGGGTTTGGAGGTAAGAAAACGCTGGGCTCGTTGCAAATCCAAATTGTTCAGTGGACCTTCAAAGTGCAAGCGAGGGCACTGTCAGAGAGGCAGAAAACAGGCTTTCACTTTCAAACGAGTCGGGAGATAACAACTAAATCTGCTAAAAGGGAATGTTCTCAGGAGTACGAGTATGAGTTCACATCATAATAAAGCCGCAGCTGCCCCGGGGCACAGCGTTAATATTAGTATTACTTATTACTAAAGGACACATGTTACTTTTTGGAGCTTTTAACCACATTGTGTGTTCAAAAACATACCCGGAGTTGTATTCGGCTTCATTCACGTTTGTTTCATCAATCCCGTTTACGAGTTCAAAAAACACTCTGTTTCAAATTTCCCGGTGTTGTGATTGTCAGCTCTGAGTTCTCTTGCCTTAAATCAGCTCCAGACTCGTTCAGAACATTTCCGCCGTCAAATCGCGTCCATTACAGTATAACTACCACCATTAGCATGTTGGGGCAAGCTAGCTTTTTGTTTATTTCCCCGCCTGCTGCCAGTAGAGGGAGTGCTCACACAAATCCGGATGAGCGAACGCCTCACAGATATAACTGTTTTACGCTCTAAAACATAAGACGCAGAAAGAGTGGCACTCGAGAGCATGTTTAAACAAAGACAATATAAATAATGACAACTTAAACATTGCAGCTGTTTGTTGTCTCCATGGCGATACGTACTGTAGGTAGAAAACGCCATGAGCTGTAGAAATGTAAGCCGAGCTCGTGTCCAGTCCTAATGCCAGAAACCATTTGATTCTCTTTGAAAGTGCAGCCTGTTCTTTTTCGGATTATTTCATTTTCACCAAATTCCGTTTTGAATTTCCCAAACTTTTTTCATTGTGAGAGCGTTTTGATGAATATGCAGTGGCCATAATCAGGATCATCGAGTCTCGACGTGATCCAGCTCTGCTTTAGCCCCAGTCTAAAGCAAGTGCATCTGTTGTTTGAAGAAAAAAAAACATATATTGTAGTTTTTTTTTACAATTTGCACTTAATTTTTCTCACCCAGAAGGCCGTGTTAGACCTTTATTATGCACAAAATAGGCAGCATGAGAATAATGAAGGTGTCAAAAATGTAAAGGATCGTTTGGAAATGAAAAATACTCTTGAACCATGGCTGAAACGAAACAAAAAGGACAAAGTAAAGCAAGTCTAAGCAGCCGCAGTTAATTCATTGAACTGCTTTTACAATATGGGACAAATAGTACAGCAACACATATTCCGTGCATGTATTTGCTTTTTTTATTCTCAAATGTTCTGCTCTTTGTCTGTGCCAGTGTCTTTTGAGAGAGACGCTGAGAGATCACTCTTATTATATTCCATTGTAAGACTAATTACAAAGCTGATCCGTTCCCGCAGTTTGCCCTCGCATCGGAACAATGCAACTTAATATTCAAGCCTCGCCCTGTTATTTCTTCTCATTTGTGATTCCAACATGATTTCAAATGATTCACTGTGTGTAATGTACAATGATAAAAAAAAAAACACCAATGGCGTGGATCCCAACAGAAGATCATGTCGTCAGCAGCTCTCAGCCTCACATTCATAATTCAGGACTTTCTCCCCTCCAGAGCCTCTGCACATGTGCACGGGGAGGTTATTTTTGGGGCAAACAGGTGGATGTAGAATTGTATAGTGAGGCAAAATGTTTAAGTTGAAAGGTTTCCAACAGATGTTCATAATGATGACGAGGCGTACGCTGATGAGCACAGCAGCTGCCGCATTCGCCTGTTAAACGTTGGAGAGTCTTCTTTGTCTATTTGCAAAACGAGTCAAACTCATTGTTGGAAGAATCAGTTGGCGTCAGAAGTCGATGCGGACGTCCTCGTTTATCCAGGAATGTTCCGCGGTGGGGAAGGTTTTCAAAGGCCGTCATCTGGACGCTGTTGCCGTCCAGGAAGTCGTTCTCAGAAGTCTGCCGGTGCTGGCCTGAGAAGCTGCACGCTAAACTGCGCTGGTCCATCCTGCACCTAACCTGGAACGGCCGGCGTTTGTTTACCTGTTCGTTTCTTCATGCGTCGTTCCAACCCGAAAAGCGTTTACTGAACACATTGAGCTAAATAGACTTTTCTGAGTGATAATGGAATCGCGTCGTCGTTACCTTGCTTGCATTTTGATTGATTCATGTGAGTTTGAGTAATCGTGTATTGTCTTGCGTTTGAAGTGCGAGCGCTTTGCCACTTTCTCACCCACTTATCTCCTTGACCTAGAAGACGGACATATTTAACGCCATACTGTGGAGCGAATCGTGTGGACAAGAATGGGGCGTACACTCCGCCGGCGAAGTTACGCAGTGCCCCTCGCTGCCTCCTCACACTATGGACCCCACGCGGTTAAACCTCATTGCGCATTCAGCCATTAGCTCCGGGCTTGGGTCAGTGCGGCCGCGACTCCGACTGCGCCGAGGCGAGCTGCTGCCAGGCTCTCCGTCGCTCTCCATCTCTCCATCTCTCTCCGTCGCTCTCCATCTCTCTCCGTCGCTCTCCATCTCTCTCCGTCGCTCTCCATCTCTCTCCATCTCTCTCCATCTCTCTACATCTCTCTCCATCTCTCTCCGTCACTCTCCATCTCTCCATCTCTCTCCATCTCTCTCCATCTCTCTCCGTCGCTCTCCATCTCTCTCCATCTCTCTCCATCCTCCATCTCTCCATCTCTCTCCATCTCTCTCCATCTCTCTCCGTCGCTCTCCATCTCTCTCCGTCGCTCTCCATTGCTTTCCATCGCTCGCCATCGCTCGCCCTGATCCGCCCTTGGGTCATAGACTCTTTCAAATGAGACCGAAGCACTTAACCCTGCGCTGTCGGAAATCCTCGGGAGTTCACGGGGGTGGGGGTGGGTGGGGTGGGGGGTGGGCAGCACTGAATGAAAGGAGAACACTGGTTATAACAACAGTTTGAGTTCAGGATATCCCTTTATTTTGGTTTGGATTGATTATGCATGTGTAGATTTTTATAATATTTGTATTACTTTTTTTTCTTATGTCAAGCTTGAGCAGGGCAATATGGTAATATATTTAAAAAAACATTTTTGAAAAACAAATAAATATGAAAAAAAAATCTTTAAAAAAAAACAAAAACAGCCTTCGGGCCAAAAAAAAAGAAATCTTTAAAAACATAAATATGACCTTTAATCTGTAGAAATGGTTTCAAAGACAATCATCTGGACACTGTTAGGATAAGTCTGTCAGTTTCACTCTTGCAGTTTGTCATTTAGGCCTTTTTGAGATCTGGCCATCTCCACCTCTTTCTGAGTTCTGCCAATGTGTTATGGGGCCGTTGTAGACTGAGGGGAGGTTGTTTCTCAAACCAACATTCCTATTTTACAGGAGGCTTTTCCATCCCTTTTCCCTGCTTAAAGTTTACACGACGACTCCCTGCTGTCCTTAAACGTGTGACATATGGCTTTCAGATGAAGATGCACAGCTGATTGTAAACCAGAATTTGAGTGCCGTACAGTGTTTTGTGTAATGGTGTCACTGCAGTGAACAGAAATAGATTACACTGCATTACTCTGTGTATTCTACATTGTGCTACCTATTTGTCTCCGCAATGAAAGAGTTGTTTTCTCTTGTAAAGAAGCACCCCTTTCCACAATTGAGCACCTGTTTTTGATACTCTATATATTTTTATTAGCTTTGCATGTATTAGCTTAGCTTCTTATCCTTTTTTTATTCTTTGTATTCCGTCTTTGTCTTCCCAAACGGCTGCTGTAACGTGGGGCACAGGAAACCGCGCCATCATTCAGACGTTAAGTGAGAGCGTTCGGGAGCTTAGAGCCATTTCTCAGCTAGCCTTCCGTTAGCTGTTTAGCCGTTAGCTGAAAGCGCTCATTTAGAACTGTGCACCAGCCATTGTTCTTCCAAACGGCCGGTTCCTAAAGGACTACACAGTTATCCGGACTCATACATACTCTTGACAACAGCCGGTATTTTTAGCCTTTGAGATCGGCGGCGGCGGCGGCCCTGCGCTGTTACGCTGCCCCCACGGGTTTGTTACTCTGTTTGTTCTCCAGCTTAGAGTCGCAGGATGTTTGCATATAAAGAGTGGCAACATGGCTTTCAATTGGGGTTTGTTGACTTTTTATTATTACATATTTAATCCTTTTTTTTTAAGTATTTGGGTAAAAATAAAGTGGTCATGTTAATACCGCACAGAAGTCTTTCATTAACTGCAAGAGTTCAACTAAAACTGAATTCTTGGAGCTTATAATTAAAAGCTGACAAAAATGCATTTAAAGTGCCCCCTACAGGTCGGACGACTCACTTTCAACTAAAATGCAATTACGATAAATATATTTAGAATTTTGCTAAAAAGAAATGCATAAAACAATTATCACAGAATAGCATAGTTTTTTAGGTTATTATTTCACTTCCTGTTTGTAATTGATGATGTCACAGTAGGAAATTACCCAGCAAACACTGGGAAAAAACTCATCTAATGTCAATTTTTTTTTTGGGACAAATAAAAATATATGAGAGCGACTTTATTTTGTTGAATTAATGTTTAGATTCAAAAAAGTTGTTTCTTTATGTAAATTATGCATAAACTTTGACTAGAGCGATGTCACTTCCTTTCCTTTTGTCCTGGTTTCCTTTTGTCATTTTCCACAGATTTCCCGACCTTCTCTCCACAAATACATACTTGATTTACATGTAAGCATAATATACATGTACAACAGGTATAATTACGCCAAATAAAGTAATTTATGGAGGCAACGTCATAATGGAGCCCACTTGGTTCCGGAAGCAAATTTCCCATTCCTTTTCCTCAGATTTAACAGCCAACGGATTTTACTCGGGGCTAATTACATGCGCTGGTTTCGGCCAACGCGGACATGGACAATTTACACATTCCTCAATCTGCTGCCCATAACGACCAAGACCAACCCAAGATCACCCGCGGGTTTGATTTGAAAAGCAGAGATCTTCACAATAAAGAATACTAATGTCTTGTTTGGTCCTAATGACCGACAGATTGACTCGGTGCGGCTTCATGCGGACGCAGCAGCACGGCCCATTAGTCTTTACCTAATCGAGTTTATTTATTTTCCATCATGAGTGTCAATTAGCTCGGCCTGAAAACACCACGGCTTTCAGAGTGACGCCCGAAAATGAAAAAATGAATCTGGTGCCATGCCGGGCAGTCAATCGATCGATCAATCAATGTAAAAACGAATTATTCTATATTTTTGAACGCGCGGAAACAGACAACTGAAACCCATGCATTGCGAGCACAGGCGAGACCACCTTATGTGTATTTGAATCATGAGCGAGGGACACGGCCACGTTTGAAGGGTTAGTCCTGCGTTTGAGCTTTCTTCCTCTGTTCCTCCCGTGGTCTATGTTTTCTTCCTCTTTTCCCCCCGTGGTTCATGTTTTCTTCCTCTTTCCCCCCGTGGTCCATGTTTTCTTCCTCTTTTCCTCCCGTGGTCCATGTTTTCTTCCTCTTTTCCTCCCGTGGTCCATGTTTTCTTCCTCTGTTCCTCCCGTGGCTATGTTTTCTTCCTCTTCCCCGTGGTCCATGTTTTCTTCCTCTTTCCCCCGGGTCTATGTTGTTTTCTCTTCCCCCGTGGTCCATGTTTTCTTCCTCTTTTCCTCCTGTGGTCCATGTTTTCTTCCTCTTTTCCTCCTGTGGTCCATGTTTTCTTCTCTTTTCCTCTTTGGTCTATGTTTTCTTCCTCTTTCCTCCCGTTGTCACATGTTTTCTTCCTCTTTTTCCTCCTCCCCGTGGTCCATGTTTTCTTCCTCTTTTCCTCCCGTGGTCCATGTTTTCTTCCTCTTTTCCTCCTGTGGTCCATGTTTTCTTCCTCTTTACCCCCTGACTGACTGCCAGGAGGCGGCTGATTTCTTATGGTGCTTTTATTGATCAGAATTATTAAAGCGCATCTATCTTAGAGTCACCTGATCAATACGTTTGCATAATGATCCCACCGCTCTTAATACTGGCGTCAAGGTCAGCAGCGCTCAGTAACTCAGAGGGGCTTTAGTCCTGGAGTAAATCTGGTTTAGTCCTGGTGTAGTCCTGGTATAAGTCCTGGGTTAGACTTGGTTTAGTCCTGGAGTAGTCCTGTTTTTGTCCTGGTTTAGTCATGGAGTAGTCCTGGTGTAGTGATGGTTTAGTCCTGATTTAGACCTGTTTTACACTTGTTTGAGGGGGCATTAAAATAGGGACTAAACCTGGAACTAAACCCGGATAAAGTCAGGCTTGAAACCGGATCAAATCAGGTCTACACCATAACTATGCAGGGCTCAGATGAGACCGAACACGCGTGTGAGAGCGACACCAGAAACCAACTTTTATTCTAACTGAATTGAATGTTTTGTGCTTCAATTTACATTCACTTCAAATTCTGCATCAGATGTTTGTATTTCAACTATACTCTTCCTCGAGTAATACTTGTACTCCTCCTTGAGTCTTTTCTTGGACTACTTTGCACTTCTACTTGAGTAACGTTTGGCTTCTTTTCACGACCTAGAAAACTGAAAAGAGCCGATAAAAGAGACAAAAATGTAAATTACATGGAATAGTTTGATCAGATTGAGTGATTGATTAAATGCAAAGATTATTCTCCAAGTAGCACATTTTGGATGAATTTAGACCCATTTAAATACTGTTGGTTGGCTTGTAAAACAGCTCTTTGTGATTCCTTTCACTGCTTTGTGGTGAAATGCATTAGGACGATGACAGATGCACAGATAGAGGAAGTCCTTGCTCATAATGTGTTCTTTGCTTGCGGTGAGCTCCAGACACTGGTCTCAGAAACCTCTTTGCTGCGATCAGATACGGCCTGATTTAGGAGCTTTTCTTGCGGTCGCTCTTCCTTTCGATTGCGGTTCTGAGCGGAGCGAGAGTGTGTCTTCATTTCTCCGCTCTTATCACAGTTGTATCTCTCCTCACTGTAGCGAGCGATTGTGTGTTCATCTGCAGTCGGGAGTCACAGGTCCATTCACTTCTGTCCGGGCACATTTGGATCGATGTGAACACTTGTTAAAGGATGTCGATCCAGAGGAGATCATTCTAATGCATTGGGCTTGGGCCTCTTTGCTCGAAAGGGCTTTGAAGTGCAGTTTCTCAGAGTTTCTCAGAAGCTCCACTACATTACAAACGTTGCAGGATCTGGCAACACAACGTGAGCCGCTCATTCCACTTTCTGATTGGATAAACATCTAGACAACCAAAAGACAAACAGCATTTACGCCTCATATAAAACTGACAGATCATGAACTGACACAGAGGAATCCTTCGGTCTTGTTTAGTGCTGTTGGGCCTCGGTGCTCCCGCCGTGGATGCAGGGGATGGGTGCCTGTGGAGCATTCTCCTGGCCGCGGGGGCCGTTCGCAGGGAAGTGGATGACGCGGGCCCAGCCGACAGTGAGTGACTGGGCCGACATTGTACTTGACATTCGCGGGACGGAGAAGATTGCTGGATTCGACAGTGGACAAATTCGGGCCGGGCGGGACAACGGTGCCGGACCACAAGTTCAGGAATATCCCATTTGTTTGTTAACGCGCCGGGCCTCTTGCTCCGCGTTCCTTTTGCCTTTTGTGCATCAAATACTACAAATTAAGAAGGTTTTACGCTAGGTTCGCCGGCGCGCTGTCAGTTCTTCCGGACCACGAGAGATTTATGGCTCTCATTATTCACAGAGTCCTCCCGATATCGCCGCTCCTTAAATCTGGTCAAAAACTACAACATGATCGAATCTCCCCACAAAATGTTCCCGCCGCGTTTGACAGAAGCGCCGACGTCGACCACAAAGTAAACAGACCCTGGCTCCCATTCCTCCATTGAATTATTGAGAGAGCGCAATTCCAATTATTTCTGAAGAGAGTCTGCGCTCCTTTTGGGAAATCAGAGGTGCGAGAGTCTGTCGAGGGAGCGAGAGGAGCGGGATATTTTGGGCTCGTATTGATTTAAAAGTAAAATATCAAATCTAATCTCTCTTGTAAGAAGAAAATATGGTTTACGCGTTCAAAGTCAAGCCGTTTCTCCAAACTTGGAAGCCAACCTCGCCGTCGAACGTACTTTTTATTTGATCGATCTTCTTCGACTGGTCCAATAGTTGAGTCGTGATGCAATATTTTCTGTCACTTAACACTTTTAACTAAAATGTAGTTAACATAATTGTGTTTAAAAGTTTACAGTTGGTTTGGCATCTTACTTCCTGGTTGGACTTGGCAATGAATCGACAAATCGTGACCAGACGACTCTAAAAAATATATTTTGATCATCGTAATCGTCGTCTGGACTGCGCAGACTCTTGAAACACAACGCGCGACGACATTTCACGAAAGACAGATGGCGTTATTCAATCAAAATGTCAAAAAAAGAATCTACAATTTCATCCATTTTTCATCAGAAAGTCATAAGTTACGTTAGAAGGCTTCGGTCGCCACATTTGCACCTTTATTTGGTCGATAATGTGTTTCAAATGTGCAATAAAAGCGATTTTTTTGATGAGTCGGCCGTGTTAGAATAATAGTGAATTGTACCTAATTTCAAAGGGCAAAATCTTAGAAATTGAACATATCACGACATCATTTTAGTGATTTCTTTTGTTTTTAATCCTTTTTAGAACTCGGCGCTACTTCCTGTAATTGTCCACTTTATTTCTCAACTTTCCCTCTCACGACGTCGCCTGACTTGACTTTTAAAACTACCAAAACTATTTACCACAGATATTATCCCACCGAACAAAGAAACGGGAACATGGAAACCTGTTTTTGCGTTTATGCCCTTCGTTCGAGGAGTCTTCATGCTATTCTAATGCCATTTGCAGATACTATTTCCATTGTTATCTGCAGGAAAATGTGCACAATATGGGTACATTTTGACTTTACTTCATGTCAGCCAGTAAATAAATAAAAAACAAAAACAACAGACCTCTTTAAACATGTACATTTTGAGTTAAATACAGCTAATAAACCTGAGCGAACAGATCAGTGCAGAGAAACGTTGAGCAAACTGACTCATAAAACTGACTCTCTGCAAACTCGACTTAACTTAAACGAACGGCAAATTAAGGCTTCAACTGACGGCTAACGTTTTCAACCGTCTGGCTATTTAAATAATGCAAATCTAGTCAGACTAACGACCATGACTGCCGCACATTCTCTAAATGACTCAAATTACCCGGGCTCCCTCCATCTCTCTCTTCTGTCTTTCTCCCCCGGCCGTTGTTCGTCTCGTTTGCGCCTGATGTCTCACTCCTCTTAGGGCCACTTTTTTCCCCTCTCTCATTTGCGATTCCCGAACGTGCGTCGCATTCAATGTCCTCCCCCGGATCTGCTCTTTGTGGTTCCTCTTTTCAGTTCCCCCGTGACAGATTGTGCCCTGCATTTGCTGCTCTTTAATCGGCCTTTTGCACGTTCTATTACTCTCTCCTCCAAAGCGTCCTCCCTCCTCCACAGACATTATTTCTCCTCCATTGTCATATTCTAAAATCGATTTTAAAATATTTGTTTTACTCGCAGAACTTTTGTTTTGAGGTGTCAAATGTTCTTCTTAGAAACATTTGTGGCAGAAAATACAAAATTGGGTCCACAAAAACGAAATTTGACTTATTGTTGGTCTCAGAGTGAGCCCTCCTTTCACTGCGTCTATAATCAGTCTTTGCCAAACATGTGACCGAAGTAAACACAAACATGTGACCAACCGTAAACACAAACATGTGACCAGAAGTATACACAAACATGTGGCGGGCAGTAAACACAAACATGTGACCGGCAGTAAACACAAACATGTGACCAGAAGTATACTCAAACATGTGACCAGAAGTAAACACAAACATGTGACCAGATGTAAACTCAAACATGTGATTATCAGTAAACACAAACGTGTGACCAGCAGTAAACACAACCATGTGACCATCAGTAAACACAACCATGTGACCATCTGTAAACACAAATATGTGACCATCAGTAAACACAGACATGTGACTAGCAGTAAACACAAACATGTGACCAGTAGTAAACACAAACATGTGACCATCAGTAAACACAAACATGTGGGTAGCAGTAAACACAACCATGTGATCCGCAGTAAACACAAACATGTGACCACAGTAAACACAAACATGTGACCGGAAGTAAACCAGGACTGTAATGATTATAGTGATGTATTTAAGAAAACCTTGCATTTTACATTGTACATTTGGGTACTGTATCAGCGCAGATGATGTAACACAAACCTGCTCTTCTCCCCGTGTGAGTGTGAGGCCGGGTTCACTCGTCTACAAGGCTCATCGTCTCCCCACCAGGGGGTGCTTGGAAAGATTTCATGTTTCAAAAGGGTGACATTAAACAGCAATTGAAGATTGAAAAATGTTCTTTGTAGAAATCTTTAGAATGTTCTAGAGGATTTTGGACGTCAATATCATTTAAACTAAAGAATATATAAACATAATAAACTATAGTAAACAGATTTATTTGGCAGAGTAATGGGTGAGTGTGAGAAAAAGTACTCAAGAAGGGTTGGGAATTGCCGCTCAACAGACCATTCATGAGTCTACCTTTATGACTGGATTCCCATTACAAATTAGCTTTTGTTTTTTTATTGCAATTAATTTATGATTCTGCCTGAGGAGATGGAGAGACTGAAGAGGCTGATGGTTCTGCTGCTGCGGTGGAGATATAAGTGGAGGGATTTAGCTTGTGTGGTCAAGGTGCCGTTATTTATGTTTTTGTTTGTCTTTTTCTTTTTCTTTACAAAGGTGTTCCAGGGGCTTGTTTCATAAAACGGGTTTACTTTCTAAACTAAACTCAAAAGGCCAAGTGTGACTTACTGCGTTGTCATTTGGGTTTCATAAAGCTGTTTTGTCCTTGAGGCTGTGGTTTTGTGATGTAAAATACTCCTCATGTGCAGAGAGTAGTAAGGGTTATAAAGTTTGCCTGTTGGTCATGTCTTAAAGGGGTTTTGGTGGAGGGGGGCATGTCTTAAAGGGGTTTTGGTGGAGGGGGAGTGTCTTAAAGGGGTTTTGGTGGAGGGAGGGCATGTCTTAAAGGGGTTTGGTGGAGTTGGGCGTGTCTTAAAGGTGTTTTGATGGAGGGGGGTATGTTTTAAAAGGGTTTTGGTGGAGGGGCATGTCTTAAAGGGGATTTGTTGGAGGGGGGGGCGTGTCTTAAAGGCATTTTTGGTGGAGCGGGGCGTGTCTTAAAGGGTTTGGTGGATGTGGTATTGTCCATAAATGTGGTTGTTTAGGTTTTTGTTTACAGCAGTCAAGCTGATGTTATTTTTAATTTGTTTTTGTTTACAGAGGTGGTCCAGCTGACGTTGCCAGAGGAACTGCGTGTCAGCGTCTCCACGGTGACGGTGGGGCTGAGCTCAGTGCTGACCTGCGCCATCCAGGGTACGCTGAGGCCCCCTATCATCTGGAGAAGGAACGGCATTGTACTCAACTTCCTGGACCTGGAGGACATCAATGTGAGTGAGACTGCGGAAGTCGATGTGAAAGCCAGAGGAGGACAGGAGCACGGGGAGGGCAGGATACATCGTTTCAACAGGAGCAGCGGGAGGGGCAGGATACATCGTTTCAACAAGGAGCATGGAAAGGGCAGGTCTACATAGTTTCAACAGGAGCATGGGGAGGGCAGGTCTGGATCGTTTCAACAGGAGCACGGGAGGGCAGTTCTACATCGTTTCAACAGGAGCGTGGGGAGGGGCAGGTTTAATCGTTTCAAAGCAGGAGCGTGGGGAGGGGCAGATCTACATTGTTTCAACAGGAGCGTGGGGAGGGGCAGGTCTACATCGTTTCAACAGGAGCATGGGGAGGGGCAGGTCTACATCGTTTCAACAGGATCGTGGGAGGGGCAGGTCTACATCAATTCAACAGGAGCGTGGGGAGGGGCAGGTCTACATCGTTTCAACAGGAGCGTGGGGAGGGGCAGGTCTACATTGTTTCAACAGGAGCGTGGGGAGGGCAGGTCTACATCAATTCAACAGGAGCGTGGGGAGGGCAGGTCTACATTGTTTCAACAGAGCACAGGGAGGGCAGTTCTACATCGTTTCAACAGGAGCGTGGGGAGGGGCAGTTTACATAGTTTCAACAGGAGCGTGGGAGGGCAGGTCTAGATCGTTTCAACAGGAGCGGGGGAGGCAGGTCTGGATCGTTTCAACAGGAGCGTGGGGAGGGGCAGGTTTACATCGTTTCAACAGGAGCGTGGGGGAGGCAGGTCTACATCGTTCCAACAGGAGCATGGGGAGGGCAGGTCTACATCGTCCACAGGAGCACGGGAGGGCAGTTCTAACATCGTTCCAACAGGAGCAATGGGGAGGGCGTCTACATCGTTCCAACAGGAGCACGGGGAGGGGCAGTTCTACATCGTTTCAAACAGGAGCGTGGGGAGAGCAGTTTACATCGTTTCAACAGGAGCACGGGGAGGGGCAGGTCTAACATCGTTTCAACAAGGAGCACGGGAGGGCAGGTCTACATCGTTCAACAGGAGCGTGGGAGGGGCAGATCTACATCGTTCAACAGGAGCGTGGGAGGGCAGGTTTACATCGTTTCAACAGGAGCGTGGGGAGGGCAGGTCTACATCGTTTCAACAGGAGCGAGGGAGGGCAGATCTACATAGTTTCAACAGGACGTGGGGAGGGCAGTTCTACATCGTTTCAACAGGAGCACAGGAGGGGCAGTTCTACATCGTTTCAACAGGAGCGTGGGGAGGCAGGTTTACATAGTTTCAAACAGGAGCGTGGGGAGGGCAGGTCTAGATCGTTTCAACAGGACGTGGGAGGGGCAGGTCTGGATCGTTTCAACAGGAGCGTGGGGAGGGGCAGGTTTACATCGTTTCAAAACAGGAGCGTGGGAGGGCAGGTCTACATCGTTCCAACAGAGCGTGGGGAGGGGCAGGTCTACATCGTCCACAGAGCACGGGGAGGGCAGTTCTACATCGTTTCAACAGGAGCGTGGGAGGAGCAGTTACATCGTTTAAACAGGAGCACGGGGAGGGGCAGGTCTACATCGTTTCAACAGGACACGGGGAGGGGCAGGTCTACATCGTTTCACAGGAGCGTGGGAGGGGCAGATCTTCATCGTTTCAACAGGAGCGTGGGAGGGGCAGGTTTACATCGTTTCACCAGGAGCGTGGGGAGGGGAAGGTCTACATCGTTTCAACAGGAGCGAGGGGAGGGGCAGATCTACATAGTTTCAACAGGAGCGTGGGGAGGGGCAGTTACATCGTTTCAACAGGAGCGTGGGGAGG
This sequence comes from Chaenogobius annularis, assembly GCA_015082035.1. Lineage (NCBI taxonomy): Eukaryota > Metazoa > Chordata > Actinopteri > Gobiiformes > Gobiidae > Chaenogobius > Chaenogobius annularis. The sequence goes on from BJKM01000725.1 coordinate 103,132, forward strand.
GGCAGGTCTACATCGTTTCAACAGGAGCACGGGGAGGGGCAGTTCTACATCGTTTCAACAGGAGCGAGGGGAGGGGCAGATCTACATAGTTTCAACCACAACACTGGGAAAAAAAACCTTGATTGGTTAAAATGGCTTGAATTCAGAATTGATCTTGTTTTGAGTGTTGTTGGGTCTTATGTTGTTGCGACTGCATCTTATGTGAAGCCCTTTATTGCAGACGCTTCCAGGAGTGACGTGTTGGAGCCCAAATGGAAAATGAAAACATGCATTTTCACATTTAGGTGTCACGGTTGGTGTTTATTGTCCCTTAGACAGATGTACATTTCAGATAGTTATAGTTTTTTCATCAAAATTTGCAGTATTTTTTTTATTAAGAAAAAGCAATATGATTTAACACAATTATTAATAATTCCAGTTTGAATAATAAGTTGAAGAGAAGACCTTTTTGGATCAACCCTCACCATGGAAAAAGATTTTTCAGATTTCCAAATTAAAATGCTTATATATAATAATTTTTTAGACCATGTGTGTAATAAGTGCTGTTTTTGTTTTACTGAAGTAGAATCTATTGACCTTTTACTCTGGTATTGTCATGTAGTGTGGCATTCTGTAGTAAAATACAAAAAACGTTGATTTAAAGCTTGTGCCCCCTGTTGGGTGTGTCCAATGGGAAAACTCGTGACTAAAAAGACCTTTTCTGAATGAATTTCAGTGTGTTGCCATAGTGAGGTTTTTGTGTGTTTTTGAATTAGGTTTTTCATTCGTTTTTTCCCCCTGTTGTTGCCTATTGTCTCCTACATATGTCATGTGATTGTTTTGTATTTGCATGTTTGTTTCAATTATCTCAAAAATATGTCTGCATTTGTGGTAACTAGGGAAATGAAATTGGCCTGATGGCGGCGAGGGCTCCCGGGTGTAAAGCTGTTGCCGCAGATTTGAAACAGTCAGTCAATTAGCGCCTTTTTGAGAATGTGAAAATGCCGAGAGCCCGAGGGAGTGAATCGCTTTAATCATCAGCGCAGCCTCAGTGTTACTGTCGCGGCTTTTCATTGTTTTGTGGCGAGGATAAAGGAACCGGGAGATGTGAGGATTTGATTGCGCTCCTGATCCTGTCGCTGCTCAAACCACACTAACATGTTTATTTGTTTTTGTTCCGTACCTGTCCTCACAAATGACCACACATCAACATTTGGAAAGCGTTTAAATGTTCTTGTTGCTGGTAATTGTTCTTTTATTTGAGCGGTAACTCAGACTGAAAGTGATTTGAGTGCATGCTCAATTTGATTCAATTTTGTTTTTGTACAGGCCAAAATTGCAACAGCATGCAGTCGCCACACGGGGCTTTACAAAACTGATGTTGAAGCTGTTTTTTTGTTTGGTTAAATCAATAAGCAGATTAATAAAATGTGTCGACGGTCAATGCAAGAGATTTACCAGCATTTACAGGAAATAAGCAGCCGTCCCAGAGCGGTCCCTGAATTTAGACCCTCCTTTTCGGCAAGGAAAAACTGCAACAACCCAGTGGGAGTAAGAGAAACCTCGAGAAGAATCAGAGTCAGGAGACAAGTGCAACCAGTGGCTACGGACTATTTGTTTGGTCGCTGAGTCAATGAATCGCCGGGTGGCACAGATCTCCGCACTGGCTTCATTTCAGAGTTAGTCTTAAGATTTTGTTTTATAAAGCTTTGAACGGACTGGCCCCACATGACATCTCAGACCTCGTCCAGATTTACGCATACCTGAACCAGTGGAGCTTCTGCAACGCTGATCGAGGGTTCAGATGCGGCGCGGGGATCCAAACGATCCCATTTGCATATGTTTATTCACTGGGGCAATACGCTATTACATTAGGCCCGTGTGCAGACATTTCTGTGCCAAACCTCTGCGGTTCCGAGCAGTTTGAATCAGGTGTTGGTGGCGCCAAAGTAACGTTTTGGCCGAGCGTTCTGACCGACTGCCAGGTGCGCCGCGGAGCTGTGAACTTCAACGTAGATTTAACGCTCGAGTCCAAACCAGTCAAGTAGTCAAATCAGACCCTTATGACGCCGTTTGTTTTGTTTTGAGTGTGTGCAGCACTTTGGAAACGCTTCTGTTTATGAAATGGACGGTGTCTACTGTAAGTCAAACCAAACTTCTTATTAGGAATATAAAGATAAGGACAAGAACGGACTGGAGAGGATATTGTATATATAACTGCACGGTTTCTGCACTTTTCTGTATGCACTGTTGCTTTTGAGTGAACTTATGCAATCTACGCTCGCTTTACAGGACTAATCGGTTCAAAGGTCATGTCTTTAGACAACCAAAGAATTTATTTGGCAGACTACAGCCCTAATATTGAGGAAAGTGCAGGAGGAAGAGATGTATCCGGACTCAAACTGGGCTCTGGTTCAGGCCGGTCTCCGCAGTCGGGTTCTGGAGTGGTGCCATCTCTGTGATGTTACACACACGCTCTGTTGGAATCACACCGCTAACAGGCTGTAAACTGGAGGCACAGGGAGGCAGCGCGGCGAGGAAGGAGGTTTAGTGCTGATTTAAGCCTGTTTAGACCTGGTTTAGCCCAATTTTAGATCCAGATTTACAGTTTAGCTCTTTATTCAAGCATTTATATATCTGATTTAGACTTGATTTAGTCCTAGTTTGTAGTCTTGGTTTAGACCTGCTTTATTCCTGGTTTGATTGATGATTCAGATCTGGTTCTGGCCTTATTGGTCAAGCCTTATTTTCCTTTTAAAGCCCTGGTTTTATGGAGATATAAAACATAAAACTTACATGCAAAAGTCAGTCTAGAACCACACTGCCTATCAAACTACCTCATCTGTTTGAACTGCTGAATGTTGTAAATAGTCTCACTTCCCTGATCAATTCATGACACAAACTAGCGTTCTATGTTGTTAAAAAACTGCCTGTATTTTGAACTGTTTCTAATCATTAAAAACGTGAGCTACAAACAAAGACTTGTCTCTAAAAGATAGTTTTTGAGTCCGTTTGTTGAAACTTGGCGCTGCTGTTGCTTCGCTTCTCCTCTGCACATGCTCAGTTAGGGCAAAACCTTTAAACATCCTTGATTCCCACAGGTTTATTCAGCGTGGTCTGAGCATAGATCCATGGGTTTGAGGCTGTGTGGTCCTCAGAGCGCATGTGCAGGCCTCTAAAAGAAGCTTCTCATGTTAGAGAGCGGAGCATGAACAGTAGCTGCGGGAGAAGAAGACCCAAGCTTCCTGCAGTACTGCTCAGCGACCTGTAGAGGCCACTAAAAAACACTGTGACTTCAGCCAAGCGTCAGCAGCAGAAGTGAGGGGAAAATGGGCTTAGTTTTTATACATTTCGGAACAATTCATTACATATGATTTTAGATTTACGGCTTAATCACTGCTTGTCACTGGTAGAAAGTAGTTTACAATTGACAATTACTTCATGTCACTGGCTTTTCCCACACCAGGAATTTACTTTGGCTTCATCTACTGGCTGCAGAGGGAATTTCATAGTTGAGATAAACAGAAGCTAGCTTACCCCCGACATGCTAATGTAGGCACGCTGTTGTAATAATGGTGATTTGGGGCAGAAATGTGAATCTGGTGATGATTGATGGACTTAAAAACAGCACAGAAGATCTCAGAGCTCACAAAACATGAGAGATTCAGAACGGAGTGTTTTTGACGCTCAGAGGGGAGAGGACTTTCCAAACAGGATTCATAAAACAAGCATGAATGAAGCTAAATGCTACTCTGGGTATGTTTTTGATGAGGGAAATGTGTCCCTTAAATCTCAGACTTTTATTCCTTGTTTAGATCTGGTCCGATTTTAGACATAATCCAGCTTCATTCCTAGTTCAGACCTGGTTTAGGCCTGATTTTAGCCCTGGTTTCTGTTGTTGCATGACCTGTGGCTGCTCATTTCTCCCTCCTTTTAGAGAATCATGGTCTTGATTTCCCTTAAACGCAGCCCATTTTGTGTGTTTTGTGCTGGTTACTGTAGAACATCATTGACCCCGGGGTTAACAGAAATGAGTTGCTCGTCGTGGAGGCACTGATCTAAAATAAGTCTAAGGTAGAAAAATCTGGTACATAATGTTTTGTTCTGGCTCTGCACCTGCACATGGGCCCAGAGAAATCCCAGAGCACAGTGTAGCAGAAAAAAATGCATCCACACATGAAAAGGAGAAACAATTTGACAAGCGTTTCTCAGATGTTTTTAAAAACACAAAATAATCATCTAGATTCTTGATTAACACTGTATGAAGTTGAAGATCTCATTTGCTCCTCTGGTGTTTGTGCCAGCGCTGGTGCGGAGTCCGTCTGAGTCCGGTTACTCTGGGTTTCTGAAACTGTGCCTTCTAGCAAAGCTCTACTTTAGTCCTGGTTTATTGTGAACACATTGCTTTTCGTAATTTGAATGGCTGACGGAATGTAACTAGCATATTGAATTGCGGTCGTGTCGCCCTTCGAGGCAACTTCCTCTTCTTCTTTTTTCCTCTTCTGTAACATCCCCGAAGACCCCGTTTGTCCAGAAATGTATGACTGTGGTCAGAGAGGACCAGTGGACTTACAGAAATCACTCCGGACTGAGGCTGAGCTGTTTGTTTCAGGTCGTTAGCAGCTGGCTAATGCTAGTGGCTATGCTAATAAATGTTTGCCAACTTGCAGACAGTTTTAACGAGCCTCATTTCCAACTGTCCGGGTGTTATATTTTAGGATCAGACACTAAGTCCGTGCTCTTGAAACCTTTGAGGGCTTATCGGGTGCAGTGGGCGTGTCCGGTGCAGAAGGCGTGTCCGGTGCAGAAGGCGTGTCCGGTGCAGAAGGCGTGTCCGGTGCAGAAGGCTTGTGGCCGAGGAAGAGCAGATAGAAATGTCCACAAAAGTTTGGTCGTCAGTGTTGATAAGGATCAAAGCCCAGAACTTCTGTCTTCTTGAAGCATCTCACCCTTTCATTTTCAGTTTTATGCAGTTCATGACTATCTAGGAGACAGGAGAGAGGCAACGAATAAGTCACGTGTCTGTAACTCATGAATTTGGAACAAGTCCTGGTCTAAGCCCTCAAATTTACATTAAAGGTCCTGTATCATGCCAAATCGACTTTTCAGAGCTTTAAGCCTTCTTACAGTGCTATCGGTACCTCGTATATGTGCCCAAAGTGGTTTTTTGATTGATTCCTGCAGTCTTTAGCTTGAGAATAGTCTCTATCCTTTCCAAACGGGGCCTACTCACCAGGATGAGTCATCCTGAGAGAAACAGTGGCTATTTAGCCACAGTTAGCTTCAAACGCTACTTCTTTTGATCCAATGCTGCTGCGCTGACATGTGCCGTTGTGTACCGGCGCTGACCGGCGCACGACTGCGTGGTTAAAGTCCACCAACCCAAAGGTCAAAGGTTTGATTCCTGTCGTTGTGCCCTAATACGCAGCGCACTTACGCCCTTTGAGTGTCCAGAATAGAGCTTTATAAATCAGATGAATTAATATTATAAGATTAAACCAAGTCTAAATCAAGACTAGATCAAAAAAAGCATGCAAATAAAATAGGACATAAAAAGCTTCAGTTGTATCATCTGGACACTGTTTTTTAGAAAAACAAGACGTTTCAACTTTCATCCAAGAGTCATTCTCAATCTGTGGAACTAGTCTGAGAACTCTGATATTTATCCTACTGTAAGTAAGCCCTGCCCACTGGGCGGAACCTCCTAATAATAGCCTGTCCTGTTTATCTATTTGTTAGTATTGTTTTTAAGTTTCCCCTGAAACTAATCTTCTTTTGTTACCCTAACACTCCTGTAATGGGCCATAGACATCCTATTATTAGCTGGCTGCAGTTCCCTCATCATCGATGGATACCTAACCCCCAGGACATAAAACAAGACTAAACCAGGACTAAATCGTTTAAGTCCTCTGAGGCCCACACACTGAGCTCCTTAGTCAGCTGTCTGTCCCGAATAAAGCAGTGGCTGAGTGTTAATAGCCTCTAGATAAACTCAGAGAAAACAGAGACCCTCATTGTTGCACCAGATCCCAAACATCAGACAACTCGTCTGCAAAGGCTAAAATCAGAGTCTTGGAGTGACGTTTGAACATCATTCAAAACAACTCATTAAGAACTCTCAAAGCTTAGATCTATGGTATCTAAAAAAGATGTTATCCACTCTTTCGTCTCATCGTGTTTCGATGGCTGCAACAGCCGCTTCACCTGCCTCAACAAGACAGAGTGGGCTCGTCTGCAGTTTGTCCAAAATTCAGCTGCAAGCCCGCTGACACATGGCAACAGAAGAGCTCACATCACTCCTGTTCTAAAACCTCTTCCCTGGCTCCCTGGTTTGTTTTGGGTCCACTTCAAATTTTGGTTTTGACCTTTCTGGCGGCGCTACATGAGCAGGCACCCGAGTGTAACTGACCTGATCAAACCCTGAAGTTGGTCCAGGAGCATCAGGTCGTCTGGCCAGAACCTGCTGATGGTCCCTTGAACTTGTTTTATAACTCGAGGGGATTGATCTTTTAAACTTGTCGCACCCCGACTTTGGACCTGTGTTCTTTGGACTCTGTGGATGTCTTTCAAAAGCACCTAAAGTCTCACTTTTTCAAACAAGCATTTTAGCCTCATTGGCCAAGCTCAAATTTGACTGCATCTTGTATATTTTATTGTATTTTGAATTGTATTTTTTTTACTACTGTGAAGCACTAAACCAGAACAAAACCAGAGCAAAACCAGGACAAAACCAGAACAAAACCAGAACAAAATCAGAACAAAACCAGAACAAAACCAGGGCAAAATAAGGACAAAACCAGAACAAAACCAGAACAAAACCAGGACAAAATCAGAGCAAAACCAGTGCAAAACCAGAACAAAAACAAGAACAAAACCAGGCCAAAACAAGAACAAAACCAGGACTAAATCAGGGCTAAAATAGAACTAAACCATGTCGTAAAACTTATTTATAACAAGACTAAAAGAATAGTTCTGAAACAAGACTAAACCAGAGTGAAACCAGAACTAAACCACGTCAAACCAGGACTGTACCAGATCTAAAATAGAACTAAACAAGGCTAAACTAAACTAGGACTAAATCACGGCAATGGCAGCTGTAAACTAAGACTAACCAGGTGTATAAAATAGGACTAAACAACATATAAAACAAGAATAAACCAGAACTAAATCAGGACTGAGCCAGGTCATATCCCGGACTATATCAGGTCTAAACAAGTCTAAAAAGTTAGCTCTAAACCAGGCCTATTCCAAATCTAAACCAGAACTAAACCTTGTCCTTGCTTTGCCTAGTGTCCCACGGTCGCACCCTACTTTAAATTTAAATTGCAAACTTTAAATTCTCCTGTCGACACATATTCCCTCCCGTCTCTTTCCCTGTCAAAGCGCATTACATCACTCGAACTGAAAAAACCCAAAGGTCCTTTTTGATTTTCCATCGCCGTGACAGCGCCGCATCCTCGACATCTGCCACGCCGCCGTGCCACTGCGAGGGACGGCTGCGCAATTTAATGCCGTAATCCGCCCTAAGATGCTGCCACAACCCCCTGGTGGCCGGTGCGCGCCGCTGCGACAACAACTCGGCTGCATTTATCAGGCTAATGGCCGTGGTATTTTTAACCCTTGCCATTTTTCAGCCCAGGCAGCATCAAATTCCCCCCTGCGCTCCTCGTCGGCTCGGCAGGGAGTGGTTGATTCATGGAGGTGCTCGTCTTCCTCGGCCTTGTCGTCGTGCCTTCCTGCCCCTCTGTGGAAACCTCCTGTCTCATTGTACCTATAGCTGTCTTTTTAGACCTGGTTTAGTTCTAGTTTAGAGCTTTAGTTTCGGTTTAGACAGAGCCAAACCCAAACCCTCACATATTCTTTAACTTTAATCCAAAATACCTCCAAGACCAGAACTAAACCAGGACTAAACCCCGTTTGTAACATGATTAGTATCATACCAGAATCCTATAACAAGCTCTGAAACCAGATTAAACCAAGGCTAAATTAGGACTGAACAAGAACACAACCGTGTGTTTACTAAGACTAAACCAGGCATATAAAACAGCAATAAACAAGGTCTTAAACAGGACTAAATCAGGACTAAACCAGGCATATAAAACAGCAATAAACAAGGTCTTAAACAGGACTAAATCAGGACTAAGAAACTAAACCAGGCATATAAAACAGCAATAAACAAGGTCTTAAACAGGACTAAATCAGGACTAAACCAGGCATATAAAACAGCAATAAACAAGGTCTTAAACAGGACTAAATCAGGACTAAAACAGGCATATAAAACAGCAATAAACAAGGTCTTAAACAGGACTAAATCAGGACTAAACCAGGCATATAAAACAGCAATAAACAAGGTCTTAAACAGGACTAAATCAGGACTAAAACAGCAATAAACAAGGTCTTAAACAGGACTAAATCAGGTCTAAATCAGAACTAAACTAGGTATGTAAAACAGAACTAAACAAGGCCTAAAACCAGACCAAACCTCCACAGTGTAGTTTTGTTCCAATTTAGATTTTTAGTCCTAGTTTATTCCTGTTTTTATTTTGATTATTTATAAAGCCCTGTTTAGTCCTGCTCTAGATCTAGTCTCCGTAAGTGTAGTCCTGGTTTAGTGTTAATGCGGCCTTGTTTCAGGCTTAATGGACCGTTTAAATCAGGTTAAAAGCTGTATTTGCCACAGTCACGACTAAATAGTGAGTGCCTGATATTTATCTTTCTCTACATAAACACTTGACATATGTGAAAGTCATTAGGGATTGTGTGTTTGGGTGTGGAAAAGAGGGCGATGAAGAGGAGGCTGATCCTTCTGCTGCTGCGGTGGTGTTGCAGAGGTTTGTTCAAGATTGAGAGACAGGATGATGGAGCGGAGAGAAAGTGCATTTAAATGAATTTGACTTAAGGATCGATTGAAAGGAAAGGATTCGTGTGGTTGGCAACTTTAAAAAAAAAAATCCAAGTTGGACTGTTTTAGGGCTGCAACAAATGAAGCGATGTTTTGAAATAATCGTCAACTAATTTAGCAATGGAATAATCGTTAATTTGTCTATACACAGGTTCTAACACATGCCATGAGCTACGAAAATAAGTTTTAATGACTGAAATTGAGCTGTGATTCTGTGAAAATAAAGTGGAACATGTATAAATTTAATGTATTTGAGGAAAACAATCTTGAGTCCATGAACGTGCTGCACCAGGATCCTCAAACGGCTTCACTTCAGCCTCATCTGCGTCAAATTTAGTAAAAATCTTTGCGACTTCTTCTGAACAACTAATCGAAAGAATAATCGCTGGACCAATCAATTAAAATGATTGTTATCTGCCACCCTAGGCTATTGAAAAGAATCTGTTGAACACTCACTCTGCTTTAAGAAATTGAGTGTTCTGTGAGGCTCAGAGGGAGAGGGCCTTGTAAACAGGATTAATGGCTGAAGCTAAAAACAACTCCAGGTTTGTTTAAGCTTAAAGAAAGTCCACGTTGCATAAAATGTGTCTTTTCATTAGCTGCAGCCCGTTCACAGCAGTGTACTCGGTGGGCAATGGTGTCTTTTCATTAGCTGCAGCCCGTTCACAGCAGTGTACTCGGTGGGCAATGGATAAAGTTTCGGCTTCATTAACAAATGAAGAGCGTTTCTACGACGCCAGCTGCTTCTAACCCGCTCCCCTCTGCGTGTTTTTCTCCAGGACTTCGGAGACGACGGCTCCCTGTACATCACCAAAGTGACCACCATCCACATGGGGAACTACAGCTGCCACGCCTACGGCTACGAGCAGCTGGCCCAGACGCACGTGCTGCAGGTCAACGGTCAGTCACTCCTCCACGCGTAAACCGCACAACACCCGATCGCTGCTGTCGGACAATGAGGTGAAATACAGCCGAGCTCCGACGGTCACAGACGAGCTGAAGCGAAGCTCGAGGACCCCCGGATAAGGAGCTCAACAGTCAAAGCCCGTCGAGGTTATGAACGCAAATACAGTTTTCCCGTGGACTTTTTGAAAAACAAAGGCTTCTCCGGTAACTAATGAATAATAATGATACGTTTTGTTTATATAGCGCTTTCCAAGCACAATGATAAAAACAGTTAAAACATAAAGCAATAGATAATGCAGGAAGATAAATAGATAAAATAGTGAAAATGAATTTAAAGATTAAAAGCCGTTCTGAACATGTGGGATTTGAGCTGAAGGGTAATTTTCACAATGTCGTTGTTTTCAGTCCCAAAAACACATTTAACACGTAAAATTCTGCTAAATGTGTCGACAACAATCAAGTTTCAGAGAGGGATTTTAATGCGACGCTGCGTAACTTTCTGACGGTCGCATGTCGCCATACGATTCCATGGAAATCGAAAGTTGAACTCATACTTCACGGAGATACATGTGTTTTAATGTACCCAAAAAAAACTCCATGGAAACAAGAAATAGACTTGTATTGGCTAAGTACGAGTCAGGTTTGTGGAGATGCAAGCTCTCTCACAGTAGAACGCATGCTTGTCTATGTTTTACAGTGCGAAAAACACAGAAAATTAAGAAAAACAAGCTTTTATGCTATACATGTATTTATTTTTTGCTAAAAGGTTATACTGTGAGGCTTTAAAAAACTGACATTCCTTGTTGCAATTAGAGCAAGCTTTCAACTCTTTAATCATTACTATTATTTTAATTTATCTAGTTATTTTTTCAAAAAGTCTATACAAAGTGTACTTCCGAAACCTCAGAGTGACTCGTGCGTTTTTAAAATGAATTCCAGGCGCATTAAAGGGGCTTTTATGCGTTCGCTTTTCGCCCCCAAGCCTCTCAAAAGCATTTTACCTTTTACCACCTTAAACTGCAACGTTCCGAGATGTATTTGTGAATGTAAAACTAATCATTTACTTTTATCATCAAACACTTTCCCACGGAAGCAAAGAAACTGCCCAATCTGCACCTAAAGTAAAGCCTTCAAGTGTAAAGCCTGCGACGACTTTTACCGAAGAAAAACTCTAAGGCCGATACGTTTATACAATAGAAACTAGAACTGGAGGAGTCTGGAAAGTTGCTAGCTTTAGATACTGCCTTTCACTATTATTTAACATTTTTTATGTCTCACAACGGGGAGGATTCCATGTTGTTTTCTTCATCAAAAAGCATCGCTGGGGGGGGGGCCGTTTGTTCCATTTGCGCATGTTTGAATAATTATGCCTATTTAGCTTGCACTAACTCAACTTGCGTGCAGTCGTACACGCCAAAGCGTTGCATATTAATCACTGCAACATCGGTCCTATTTCCAAAACCCAAAATGTGCAAATTAAAACTGCCCCCTACATGTAAAATAATTGCTCAAAGACACACGCCCCCGTCTCCGGCTGGAAATGGAAACCAAAAAAACAACAACAAAATAATCCAATTATTCTTTTTCAATTACCCCAGAACAAAAGATTATTTCTGTTGTGCGTTGGTGAAGCCGCCGGAGCAGGAGGGGGGAAGAAAAGACTCCGATTTGGTTTGTGTCAGGTGAGATAAGTGCATTTGGGAAAAACGCCAAGAGGGGAATTAAGCGACGAGGCTGTTCGCTGCAGCTTTAGCGCCGACAAAAGCCAAACAGCGTGATTTTAAACCTGATGAGGCAGGCGTGGCAGTGGAGCTCGGGCCTTTCCGTATGTTTCTGCGGGAGGAATAAAAAGTCAATCAAATCATTCCAAGATATTGGAGCAAAGCTTTCAAAGGAGTCTTTCAAAACTGTCAATAACTGCGTTTCCGTCCTCACAAAATGCGCATATCATCTAAATTCGCATGAGAAAAGCGAATGACAAAAGCGTACGACAAAAGCGAATTTAGTCCCGTTTCCGTCTAAGCGTTTGCGCGCGTATCTGCGTGTTGGTTCTCGTCTGTTCCGCGTCGAGACCCCGCTAACCCTGTTGTTTGGCTTGGCTTGGCTAGAGATGCACTTTGTTATTTAGCTTTAGCCGCGTACTTTTTTTGTCAGGCCCAAGAAGTAGCAGGTTGTTATTAATGTTGTAGATATGTTTCACGGCCAAACAAAAGACCGCCGCCTCCTTCCTCTACGCTCAAGTTGAAAAGAACGAACGCTGAAGTTTCGCCAAGACTTTTAATGTTGGACAACGGAGATGATGAAGATTAGCCAGCGCATTTGTGTTTCTGGGCAAGGTGTAGTTGGCCCATGTTTCGCTCGGCTTTTCTGGAGGATTTCGCAGAGAACAACCTGAACCTGACGCGGATCATGTGGATTATTTAGACTTTGTTCATCTCCTGTGTCGCTCCGGTCCGCTCACGAGAGTTTTAATATCCGCTTCATGAGTTTATGCGACTAAAGGCGTTTCCACCTTTCGACATTTAACTGTTATGCGCGTAAAACAAAGTCTGCCTCAAGCGCGCGCAAAAACTTTTATGTGAATTAAGGGTTCGAAACGCTTCGGAATATTTGGCGTTTCAACCTCCCATTACTTATGGAATACTTCAAAATACGTATTAAAAATAAGAGGGAGAAAACGCAGTCAATGTGAATTCGGAACGGTCATTAATGTTTAACTCAAATTTTAGTCTTTGTACTGATCTTTGTTATTGCTGCTAGGTTTTATTCTTGTCTGAATATCTCAAATTCTTCTATATTTCATATAAAAACTGGATTGTGGCAAGGTTTCCTTTTTCAAGGTTTGAGATTGATCCGTTCTTTTGGTGAGCAGAACGTTTCCGACAAAAACACTTAAATCAAACGTTAATTTAGCCGAAAACGATCGTGTCAATTGGCTGCGGTGATTGGCCGAAACGTCACCGAGAGTCGAGCGGGAAAAAGTGAGTAAGTGCTTGAAATAAGTAGCATTTATCTTGTTTTGATGGATTTGATGAACGCAAAAGGTGCGATAAAGACTGGAGCAGACTAGGGCGGGCGTTCAACAGCGCTAAGAAAAAGACGGCCCCTTTGCCTCAAACTGGCACGTGAGGTTTTGTTTTGGGACCCACCGTTAAAATGAAAGTGTAAACTACCGGAGATTCTGTTGACATGTAAACTACCGGAGATTCTGTTGACATGTAAACTACCGGAGATTCTGTTGACATGTTAGTAACGCGCTCACTCATACAAGCATGTCTGAAAGTCAAATGCGTATAAGCGGTCGCTTTTCGACGTTTGACAAAAGTGTAGGACAGGCATGTTCAAACTACGGCCCGGGGGCCAAATGCAGCCCGCCAACCAATTTTTTTTGGCCCTCCATCTTCCTGCTAAATTGGTCCAAACCACAAAAAGTAATAGTTCTTACTGTAAAATTGGAAAAATTCAAGCATTTTGTTGTTATTCCAACCTAATATTAATGTTCCAAGTCTTATTAAAGGTGTGGAGACTCATCAAAACTATGTCAAAGGCAAAATTTCGAATGATTCACTTCATTGTCTCGTTGTCTGTGGCCCTCTGCTCCGTAAAAGTTTAAAAATGCGGCCCTCGGTGAAAAAAGTTTGGATTACCCTGGTGTATGCTATGTAGGCTTTTATTAGCAATTATAGCTGCAATGTTTTGGGGCTAATGCTAAATTACAAGTCGATCCTAAGCGCATCCTCAGAACCGCTCGCGCCTTTTCCGTTCTTGTAGCCGCTGTGAACTGGGGCAAGACCGGCCTGACAGGTTTTGGGTAAAAGATGAGTTTGGTTGTTTAGCGCAGTCCGACTTCTTTGTGCGCGTAAACGATGAAAGTGTTGAATTTGTCCCCAACCGTTACCTTATTTTTCATTTTTCGTTCGTTCCCCTGCGCGTTTGGACTTCTCCCCCTCGTGCGGTGCGCTCACAGCGACTTATATATTTCTTTCCCTTTGAATATATTTGAACGCTGGTGTAATAACGCCGCCTGGAGCAGCTGGAGCCTTGTTTCGCGCTAACGTCCTGCCGGGTGATACAAATTCCTCTGCCCACTGCGGCGATGCGGGGACCCCACGGGAGCGGCGCCGGTCCATGAAGCCGCGCTCATTATTTTCTGTGTGTGTTTGTTTGTTTCGTTTCTCTCTCTCTCCCTCGCACGCCGCAGTCCCCCCGGTGATCCTGGTGTATCCGGAGACGCAGGCGCAGGAGCCGGGAGTGTCGGCCAGCCTGCACTGCCACGCTGAAGGCATTCCCGATCCCAAACTCACGTGGCTGAAGAACGGACTGGACCTGCAGCCGCGCTCCTCCAAGCAGCTCTCCCTGATCGGTGAGTCGCATGTGGACTAGAGCCACGCCAATGTGCCACCTGTGGTCCAGAGATAGTGTGCAGGGGAAATAAGACGTGTGCGTGTGTGTGTGTGTTTGTGTGTGTGTGTGGAGGTAATGGAAACGGACCGCCTGGAACTGTTTAGAAGGAAAGGAAATAAGTGTTGCTGCTTTTGGAACTAAAGTCCGCGATGGAAAACCTACATTTACACACGGAAAAAGGAAAGACACAAATACTATATCGTAAAAAGTAAAATTATCTGGTCTAGTTAAGCTTGGCCAAAGTGCATAAATGTGTAATTATAATGAATGCATAGTCAATGAAGAAATAAAAACATTAAAATATACAAATATTTTCCAATTAAATATGGCTTTGATTCATAATAATAATAATAATAGTAATAATAATAATAATAATAATAATACTAATAATGTTCTGTTGCTTATATTCATGAACTTAAAATAAGAAACCTACAGAAACATACAATGAAAATGTTCTTTATTTAGACATTTTAATCTGAACTGGTCAAAGCTTCTCAAATTTAGAGATCTGTTAAAGTTTCGACTACAAGCTTGAAATAAGAAAACATAGTTTGAGTCTAAAGAAAGATTTCACTTTAAAATTAAAGGGCTCATAAAGGGATTGTGCACTCAATAAATGTGAAATGTTGACCCTATCTAAAGGTTCTCTATGTAGCTTGTTGTTTGTCTTCACAAAAATGTTATTACTTTGTCTAGAAAGTTTTATTTGTCAGGATTTATTCTTTTTTTTTTTTTAAACATTATGAGTAATAATTGTATTTCAGTCAAAACAACAACCTCTTTTTGGAGAAAGGTGGATTCTTCACCAGAAACATTATGTACAGCCTCTTTTAAAGTAAGAAAATCTCTTCATAATTATACAGTGCAAATGCCATGTTCAGAAGTTTTATCTGAAATGGCCAAATTATTCAAAAAATATTCAAATCTATTAAAACCCAAAGGTCTCAATTCCCCTAGTGAATGAGAAAACATATTTTGAGTCAAAAGTAAACCTTAGAATAGCAAATAATCTGGCTCATGTGCACGCAAAAAATGAAAAGTTCACTTCATTGAAATTTACTTTTACTTTACTCTCCATTTGATTATTTCCTGAATTAATCTACCGTCCAAAGAAACTATTTAAAATTAAAGATACTTAGTTTAAAAGATTAACGTTCATAGCACAATTCAAATGGAAAAGCTGACATAATATTCTTAAACAGGGTCAACATTTTAGTATATTTGGTGAGCGTGAGTAATTTAATCCAAACAAACATTGTGATTTTAAAAGCGCCCTGAACACGAGAGCTGAGATAAATGTGTGCAGAGTTAATGAAAAACAAAGCCGCGGGAGAGAACGACAGAAAAGACTCTTCACCAAGAAAGGCTTTTTCCTCGGTGAAAGGAGCGCCGCAGTGAGAGGCGGCTTTGGGGGAATGTTTACCAGGAGAACAACACACGCAACCATCAACGTCGCACTATTCTTCAGGACGGCTAGTGAAAACGTTTGTGGCCCAGGTTCACAAAGAAAGATGCGTTTATTTCTTATTCCTAGTTTTAAACCGAGATGAGGTTGGTAATTTACTTAGAGATTATACTTCTAGCGCCTTACTTTTACTGCGAACGTTTTGGTTACTCTTTCCACTGGAAGCAAAGGTGTCAAACGTAATCATCTGGACGTTTAATTTCAAGATGAAGGTCCTGAATTTAAAAGCCAGCGCTCCTCCCTTTAGAGACGATAAATTCTACCATCTCAAACCAGGACTTTTAGCCCCTCATTTATACCAACACTGTCACGTCCGGCGCACACCATTTCACACAATTTATATGGAGTACGTGCGTTTGAAGGCTTTTAAACCACAGTCGGGCATTAGCACGTGCATTTGCATCTTGCCGACCTGATACCGCAGAAGCCACAGTCTTCCATCTCTCTCTCAGACCCGGTGCTCGCTGGCTTTTGTAAAAAAATACCACGACTTTAGTGTCCACGATGTAAAGGTTGTAGTTTGGTCCGATATCTGCCCTGACGTTGATGTCCTGCTCTGTTTTCGCTCTGTAGAAACACAGAAATTAAAGGTTTGATAACAGGAAAGTGCCGTAAAACACCGACAATATTCCCATGTTTATCTTTTGTCTGGTTGAATGCAGCTTGTTCGACTTCATACCCTCAAAATTGACTCCTTTTGGGGGTTTTTTTGGGCCGCAAACAGACCATGATCGACGACCTTTGAAAGGTTTTCTACCGTAGGGGTCACATCGTTTGTTTAGTTTGGGCACAAGGACTACGGACTCGTATTCGGATGATTCTTAACTTCAATCCGTTAAAAAAATTCACAGTGGGTCAATTCAAAAAATCCTAATTCGACGAAACAACTCTCGAACAAATCCAAAATGCTAACTGTAAACAAGTCTGTTTGCAGCGAGAGTCACTGGAGAAGAACCGGACGTTTTCGAGATTCAGGTGATGGCGAGATTTGTAATAGAGTCCATTTTAAACCACTTTAAATGACCCAACAGAGAGAACAGGCTGGATTTTGTAATTCGATAAACCTTTTCTGCCTCCTTCCCGATCTCTCGGTCTCTCTTGTTGAGGTTTGTGTGTGTAGGTGGATCATTAGCCACAGTGTAATAGCCTCTTATCTTCGCACGGATCAAAACAAAACACTGACCACAGAAACATACGAACCAGCTCTGGGGCGGATCATTTGTGTTTTTGCTTGTCATAATGCAGTTGTTAGGGCTGGACTCTAATCTTATCAAATTAAATGGGCTTTGTCCACAGCAGCGCTAGCTGTTTCTCACAGCTAATGCTAACTTTTATTAAAATGCAAAATATAAAGAAACAATCAGTTCAAATTTAAAGAAAAGAATACTTGGTTGTTTTCATTAATGGATTGCAGTTATTTGTATTTGTTTTATTTTACTATTTGTTATTGCTCCAAATGTGCATTAGCGTTAGCATTGACTCACAAACACAGAAGAGTCAGTGGGGAAGTATTATTATTATTACTACTACAGTGTTTTTATATCTTTTCCACCTTCAAGCCATTTAAAGCACTTTACTAGGCAATGTGGATGCCTAAGGACACAACATTTCCTCTTGCGCCCCACCGTGGCACCCGGCGTTCCGGCTGTTACCCATCAAACCAGTCTTTGTCCTGCTTAGCGATTCACTTAATTCGTCTTAACCACTGCCTGATGTTAAAGGACACATTCTACATTGACTTTTTTGAGCTGTTAGCCATGCTCTAAAATTGTCCCCTCTTGAAAATTGTCCCCCTTGTCAAAAACATACCTGGAGTTTAGCATGCTAGTTTGATGAATCTTAGAAAATCTTCTCCCCTCTGAGCGTCAAAAACACTCCATTCTGAATTTTCCTCGGTGAAAAGCATTTTCTTGGCGTTTTCCTGATGTGTGGCATTTTTTAGATGTGTGGCGTTTTCTAGATTGTTTGGCATTTTCTCAATTTGTGGCGTTTTCTCGATGTGTAGCGTTTTTTTCTCTGTGTGGCGTTTTCCCGATGTGTTGCGTTTTCTTTCTTTTTTGGGGCATTTTCTTGATGTGTGGGGCTTTCCCTGATGTGGCGTTTTCTTGATGTGTAGCTTTTTTCAATGTGTGGCGTTTTCTCGATCTGTGACGTGGCTCCGAGAATCTTCTGTGCTGTTTTTCAACCCTTAAACTATCATTACGAGCCTGTGATCTGACTTGTGCAATTTTGGCGTAATTATGATTTCTCTTTTTAAGAGTTTAAAAACTCTTAAGAGTTTCAATTTAAAGACAGTGCAGGGTTGCCAGGCTTCAGCGCCCAAAACCTGCAGAACTGTATTTAAAGTTGCACTCACTCCTCTGGTGACACTGACCTGCCCCTTTTTTTTTACAGATTTGATACAAGAACTCCATAGCTAATTATTATTTTGAATATAAATTTGCTAATTGATTTTTTTTTTCAGTCATTGAACTTGGCGCTGAAAGGCTTGAAATGATGGAAAGTCTATAATAATAACAACTCTGTTCTGTTTAGTGCCGATATGAGAGTTTCAGACATTTTCAATAAAAAACTCTTAATTAGAAGCATTGTTGTGTGGCTTAAACGAATAAACCTTATCTTTATAATGTTCTTATTTATGAAACAAACTCATTTATTGGTTGAGACATGCCCCGAAAAACGTAATGAGCAAAGGCTGCAGTTATTTACGTAATACAATGTTCTCTGCAAAGAACAAAATATCCTGTCCTGTAATGGGAAAACCGTATTATTTGTAGTTCAGACTTCCACAACATGTTCTGGAACACATGGGATTCTTGTTTAGTTTAGTTTAGTTCAGTCTTCTCTCGCTTCTCTTCCTGGACGTTTCTGAAATGTGCAAATGTGTGATCCTCTCTAAAATTAAACTCTAAAATGATTTGTTTCGGATCGGCTCCACAGAATTGCCATATTAATGGTGCTGTACTTTGTTTTACTGTTTAAAAAACGTGAAGAAGAGCGCTTCCTGCTTTTAGGAGACTAAACCATGTTGTAATTAGATGCAGCCTGCGCACAGCGGTCTGATTTTGATCCTAAGAGGTGCTTGTACAATTTATATAAACTGGGGCACCGACATATTTTAATTTATTACATGAAAAAATTGGGAAAAGAAAAGTGTTGAATAATGGCACCCCTTTCTGAAGCTATTGGGAAAACATAATGTTCAATATTTAGACAGAACGGATGGTACACTGTAGTGATGCACGGGTCTTTTTGACCCAGGGGTCTTGCAGGTTCCTGGGTCTCATTTCATTGCAGGGCTGGTATTTTATAGATCCAAGGGCTGGTTATATTCACGTGTAACTTTGCATTTAGACTAATTCAGTTCTCATTAGACTCATTTCTCAGAGTCGGATTGTAATAAAAGACAACATCATTTTGAGCTGTTAACACCAAGAGAACACGTCTGAACACCTACTGTATACATTCGCTTACTTCTGGGTTCAAAGCTGTGGGAAAGGGCTACGCGAATCCTACGTGTGTACTGGCGTGCGGTGAACCGAGGGACTGTCGGAGCAATGGCGTCTTGTCCGCAGGAGAATAAAGACTCACACATGTATGAATCACTCTAAATACAGATGTGGGTGGTTCAATGCCAAGGAAAACAATGACATGGTTAAACATTTTCAAAAGGCGCGCTAATGTTTTGATCTAGTCATGTGAACGCAGCCTAAACCAGAGAGTAAACCAGATCCAGCGTACATCACAATGGAGGTACACAAAGTCACGAGTATGCAAAGAATTCTGTTTCTCCTTTCTTCATAACACAATGTCAAAGGGCTCACGATTCTCAAGGAAATGATAAATTGTGGTTGCCAGGGTGCTCGCCATTATTTTGACCTCACCATCATCATCCAACTCAATTTCAGAACTTTGTATTTGGGCCTCAGAACTCCTGCCATGGACACAATTAATGGATACCGCTGTGGAATGTACTCCAACAGACGGGAAAAAGGCCATCACAAAAAAATGGATGACGCAAACCGCGCCGATGATCAAGAGCTGGATCAACATAACTTAAAAAATTGACAGATTTGGCTTTGGACTAAATGGGACGTTTATTTTGGACTTTATGGACCTTCATTTCTCTATATCTTTTGTTCTTTCTGGTCATGTTCTGTTTCGTTTCACGACAGCCTGAAAAAGTGCTTCCATTATTCAACTTAAAAGACAGGTTTGTTGTCAGTTAAAATTACGCTGAAGACGCGCAGTAAAATATGACAAACAAAGAACGCTACGCTTCAAACCTTTGTGGATTTCTATTTCGTATGTCTCTCTCTGGAGCGGTGAATCTCCCGTAGCGTTCCTCAGACCCTTGCCCACCGCCTGCGATCGCGGCCACATCCATTTCTAGAGCGCGAGCAGGTCCGATACGCCGCGTACAATTTCTTCGATCGGTCCCGTGGATAAAAGTGCGCGTAAATGCACGGATCAAAGCTGTCGTTCGGCGCGTTCTCCCCACCCGCCGTCCGCTCTGACCGCCTTCTTTATTCCCCGTGATGAAAGCGTTCTATAGGAGGAACACGGCGCCGCTTTGTTGTTGTTGTTGACGACGCGACCGCCTGCCTGTCATCTGCACTTCATCCGTCATTCTCAGGGGTTTCTGTAGACGTATGTGCGAGTGTGATTGTAGTGGTGTATGCAGGAGAAGGATCAGAGGGGAGAGGACCGCCGGGATGTTTTTCATTTCACATCCATTTAAAGCCCCTCTAAAGGACGTTGATATTGCGCGATATTGGAGAGGAATGAGATGTTTTGCACCTCTCACGCTTGTAGAATAAAGAATGAAATGCGACACAAAATGTATCCCACACTTGGATGGTGCATTAGGAGTGGGTGACAAAAATAAATATCGATATCATGTCAATCCAACAGAAATGTGTCTTTAAACGAGTTGAGGTTTACAAATGTCAAAAGTACAGAAATATCACCACAGACCCTTAACTTGTTTACGACATAACCTTTTTCATTTTCATTTTAATCAGCACTTTTGTAGCTTTTTTTGTGTACTATATATTTACTTTATATTTCCAAATGTTGCATATCTTCAAATTGTACACAGTTTGGCTTATTTGGCTTTAATTTATTGAGTTACAGAGGTTTGTTTATTGCCAAAAATGTTGGTTTGGTGGAGTCACTGGCTTCTCTCCATGGAGAATGCAATTTTTTTATGCCATTGTGTGCAACATTCGAGGCAAAACAACATTTCCATGAAGAATAAGTTTCAGACCCGCCACCTTAAAATGTACTTGTGCATCAGATTTGTCTTTTTGAACAAACTCATGAGTAAAAATGGGAAATAAGTATTAGCTAAAATACTAAGCTAAAAACCTGGCCATACGTTTCCACAATAATGCAACAAATCATTTTATATCTCAGATAAAAGTAAAAATGTAATTTGAGAACTTTACAGTTTTAATTACCTTATGTTTAAGCATCCTTGCCTTAATTGTAAATTTTCCAAATTAAAACAAGTTAAAAAAAAAAAAAAAAAAACAAGTAAAAAAAAAAAAAAAAAAAGAGTACAAAAAGTATATAAATTTCAACTAATTCTGCCTAAAAATGACTTAGTATAACCACTCACGGCGTTAAAATGTAAATTCTGCTAATTAGCATATGATTTAGCTGACTCATTGTGCATAGCTTCCCCTGCGCCCCCTGGAGGCTTTACCTGGAAATAAGACATAACTTTGTGAAGCTTAGAGTCTGCACTATATGATTTTAGTGCTGTTTTATGTCAAATCATAACACTTTGGATGTTATTCAGCAGAAAAAAGTGCCAAAAAGTGCTAAAGCTAATGAGAGCGTTAGCTTCAGAGTTAGCTCTTTGGCCACTATTCACAATGCAAGGTCAGAAATGGATGAGAATGGGCTCATTTTGAAAAGCATGAGCACACTGAGATGCCAAGGAATCCAGTCTTTGCAAATTTGATCATAAAAGATGTTTTATTGGGAACAGGGTGTACTTGAGTGAAACTATGTTTGTATCACTCTTATTTGTGGAAACTAGACCAATCCATGATTGAACACCCAGAGCCTGAATAAAGCCTGCCTTTTTGTGCTCATTTTTTTAAATGTATTACGCTGTATTGTTCTGTTGGCATGAAATGGATGCAATTAACATTTTGTGGAAAAAAATATTGTATTTATTTATTTGACTTGGACAATGCAGTCGGACATAGGCTGTGTCTGAATGTCCACACTCATCCCATAATCCCTCAGTCATTACCGAGTCCTGCCCTATTCAGCAGACTTTATTGTGCACTCAATCACGGAGCGATTCGGACACTCGGCTCACTACTTTCTCCTCGCCTCGGCTCATGTAACTCTGTCGTCTGGGAAATAAAAAATATAAAAATTGATTTGTGGAATAAATATTGGTAAAGTCCATCTGACACACACAAATTTACAACCATCACACAAGCTTCTTTTTTTTTTTTAAACATGGATTACACTTTGAATCACAAACACTGGATTTTTCCATTTTTGACTCAAACTATGGTCTACAGTGCATTTAAACAGCTCTTCTGCTTCATTCAGTCAGTTGTGTCCAGTTAAAGACGTGTCGTTGTTTTTCTAACTCTCACAATGCATTGTGGTCTATATTGACCGGTCAAGTGACCAGCGCTGGACACTACTTTTCAAGGTGCATTGCGATAGATTTTGAGTGCACTACTTTCTCACCTGCTGGACATTTGGACAGCACTAAAATGGCTTGACCCATATTTAGTGCCCTAAATAATCAAGGATAAAAATATCTGGATAGGGTATTGCTATCTTAAACCTGTCATGAGTCGGCCCCAGTGGCCAGGCCATCAGAACTGCAGTGAATAAATCCTCTTCCCTGAGAGCGCAATGCAAGAACAAACTGCTCGTGTTCGGCCAATAGGGAGCTTTCACAAAGGCCGGATTTTGTGGCGATTTTTTTCTCCAGTTTCAGCTCGCTGTGCTCCGCCCTAACAGCTCTCGCTCGCATTGGTCAGAGCAGTCACATGGCCGTGCTCCTCGCATGCGCTCGTGTGGAAGAAGAGCACTACTGCGCGTGTTGGGCGGACTGTGAACTAACAGCAATTCAGTTTATTTTAACGTTAACAGCAGCGAAAAACGGAGAAAAACAAATTCAACAATGTTCATAGGAAATTAGCATCCGCCCATTATACATATCAGACTGTGGAGCCAGAACCATCTGAAGGAGAGAGGGAAGTAAATCTAACAAGACAGTTCCTTCAGGCAGTTGAGGAGCATCCGGATCTACGGGTCAGCATCAGCAGCGTCTGAAACAGAACCACTCCCTGAGAGGAAGTGGAAGGAGAACAACATGTGAACAGCAAGGAACAGGCACAGGTGAAGTAAAATAATAAATACTGTTGAGAGGGAAAGTAGAAGCAGAGGATAGTGCTGCCATACTTCCCCTGGGGCAGTGTGGCCGGGAAACTGTAGGTTTTTACAATATTATAGTTCCAATTCAATTTGTTTTTGTAACGCCCCAACGACAGTGAAAAACAGAATAAAAACAGAATAAAGAGATAAAAACAGAATAAACAAGTGGGTACAGCTTTGGTTCGCCAGGACTTGAGCCTCGAGGTGAACAACTTCAGGTCTGACATGCGTTTGAGTTCAGTGGGGAGTGACTTCCACAGTTTACCATTTTCAAATGAAAATGTGGACTGTCCAAATGGTCCTGGGATTGTGCTTTCCTACAATATGCAGCACGTCTCTGTCACTTAGAAATATAGTTTCTCCATTCGATTGGGCACAGAACCTCTGGGACCTTTGGGCTAATTTGACTCTTTTGAGCTTTATGTTCTTACATTGTTCAAAGATATACCTGGAGTAACACTGAGCTGGCCAGGTGCCCTATGTTGGGGTTCTGTTGGAGCTAGATGAATTGGCCCTGGAGCCGACCACATTCCTAAAGTCCTCATCCTCCCACCGACTCGCATCGACGCCGCCGCTCTACAACCAAAACCTCTGGAACATTGCGCTTATCATCGTTTTACTTAAAACATGAAAAAAGACATTTGACTGGTGTGTCGCCGAGGAAACTCTCACGCCGGGAAAACCAGGTTCTCGATTCTTTGATTTACCATTTGGAACCGGGATTGTTTTGAGCTGCAGCTTTGTATATATTTCTTGCTTTTCACTTTCTCTTGTACGATACACATTTAACACTCAATGCTTTGTCCGGTTGTTTGTCTCACTGATCTGTGCCCGGCCTACGTGTCGTCCTCCCCGTTAGAAACCAACTCACACATGCTACAGGTTTCACTTCGTATCGGCTCCAATTGGACCCGAGCATTCATATAAACAACAAAATGCATACAGTACAGAACATGCAACAATGCCACGCGGGCTCGACACACTGCACATGCTGCTGAATAACTGAATAGTCTGAGGTATGTGCAGGTTTTTATACCTGTTGCTTTTGTATAAAGTCCTTCAAACCGCGGGAGGGTTGAGCACATGAGGGGAATCTACAATCATCTTCTGAGCCTGTCTCAAAGGCAAAAGAATCAAAACAAAGCAAGTGAGAAAGACAAAGCAAAAAATAGTCAAAAAAGAAGATATTGAAAGCCTTTTAACAGAAGTGTGTCGTAGAATTTACTCTTTAAATATCAAAATGCAGATGTTTTGACCTGGTTTGTGTTTAATATCTCTGTTATATTCTCATGAAAATAAAAACAGCAGTGGTTAGAAATGGTTTAATAAATGATGGCCTTAATTGAATCTTGGGTAGAACTGCAACCACAGCACGGGGCATGTCATGTTGTTACCACAGGGGGGCGCCGTCTGAACCCGGAGCACGTTTGGCCTCCTCCGTGGTTTTGCACAAGTAACCCCTCCTCTGCCGCGTTCCCTGTTTCAGCCAACGGGAGCGAGCTGCTGATCGGGAGCGTGCGATACGAGGACACCGGGGCCTACACCTGCATCGCCAAGAACGAGGTGGGCGTGGACGAAGACATCTCCTCGCTGTTTGTGGAGGACTCGGCCAAGAAGACGCGTGAGTCCGACCGTCACCTTTGGGTGTATTGTGAGACGCTCCTTCTGCTTTCTGATAGCAGCGCATCAGTTTGAGAACCGAATATAAACTAGAAAGCTGCCACTGGCGTCGGCAATAATTCTGCCCCTCTTTCTGCCTGTAGCTTTGAACATAGAGTTGCCAGTTTCAAAAGCAAATAAGTTCCGCACCTTTTTTAGAGCTGCAGAGAAACGGTGCATCGTTGACTTGCCGGTCACTACTGCACATTATATTTTGGCTTTTCCCTCGTTCTCCACTTGAAATTAACGGAATTCCCGCTCGACCGGAAATGCCCCCCAAAAAAAACAATGGAAGCGCAAATCTGTGGCAGAAAGAGGCAAAAGTGGGCGGAATAAGGTGAATAACTCCTCCCTCAGGGCAAGACTCATCGTGCGCTTTCTCTTTTCTGGCTGAGGGCGGCCCACCACTTTCCCTTGTTTCCGCGGACGCTTTATTGCTTGAATGTATTGAATGTTCTGCAGTATGGCTTTAAATGTGTCTATAGCATGACATTCATTCCATTACACGTGTTTTTATTGGGAAAAAAACATGAGCCGGGGGTCACCTCTCCACAGCTCTGACGTGTAACTGGGCCTGGTGTTGTGAGCATGGAGACAAGACGATGGTGGACCTCAGCAGAAAAGTAACGTCATAGTAGTAGTAGTAGAAGTAGTAGTAGGTGTATTGACAGAAGTTTTGAAGTATTTCCCGCAGATGCATGTTCCTGAGCACCTCTTGATACTTTATTGGATTTGCGCGGCGCTTGTGTGGAGTGCTCTCCATGAGTCCACGCGCCGAGCGCTCGTCGCATCAGCGCTGAAGTGGAGCTAATCAGCGCCGACGCCGGGGCGACCGTCGATTTAGGATTAAAAGCAGGAAAAGAAAAAAGACAAGTAAAAACACCACATGTGCAATCATAATAACGTCGTTTCTCTCCCCTCTCTGCCGTCCTCTCCCTCTCTCTCTCTCAACCCCCGAACTCTGTCTCTCTCTTCTCCCTCTATCTCTCCTTTTTCTCTCTCTCTTCTCCCCCATTTCTCTCTCCTCTATCTTTCCCTCTATCTCTTCTCTCTCTTCTCCCTCTCGCTTACCTCTCTACTCATTCTCTTGCTCTCTCTTCTCTATCACTCTCTCTTCTCCCCATTTCTCTCTCCTCTATCTCTTCTCTCTCTTCTCCCTCTCTTCTGCCTCTCTTCCCCCTCACACCTCTCTGCTCTTTCTCTTCTCTTTCTTTCCTCTCTCTACTAACGTTCTTCTCCCTCTTCTCCCATACTCTTCCTATATCATAGACTTTTTTACCTTATTTCCTCCTCCTCTTTCCCCTCTCTTCTGCCTCTCTTCTCCCTCTCTTCCCCCTCACACCTCTCTACTCTTTCTCTCCTCTCTTTCCCTCTTCTTCTGCCTCTCTTTCCTCACTCACCTCTCTGCTCTTTCTCTTCTCTTTCTTTCCTCTCTACTACTACTCTCTTTCCCTCTCTTCTCCTCTCTTCACACCTCTCTGCTCTTTCTCTACTCTTTCTCTCCTCTCTCTTTCCCCTCTTTCTGCCTCTCTTCTCCTCTCTTCCCCTCACACACTCTCTACTCTTTCTCTCCTCTCTTTCCCCTCTCTTTCGCCTCTCTTCCCCTCACACCTCTCTGTCTTTCTCTTCTCTTTCTTTCCCCTCTCTTCTCCCTCTCTTCTCCCCTCTTCCCCTCACACCTCTCTGCTCTTCTCTTCTCTTTCTTCTTCTCTTTCTCTTCTCTTTCTCTCCTTTCTCTCCTCTCTCTTTCGCGCTCTATACTCCCTCTCTTCTCCCTCTCTTCCCCCTCACACCTCTCTACTCTTTCTCTCTCCTCTCTTTCCCCTCTCTTTTTCTCCCTCTCTTCTCCCTCTCTTCCCCCTCACACCTCTCTACTCTTTCTCTCCTCTCTCTTTCCCCTCTCTTTTCCCCCTCACACCTCTCTGTTCTTTCTCTCCTCTCTCTTTCCCCTCTCTTCTACCTCTCTTCTCCCTCTCTTCCCCCTCACACCTCTCTGCTCTTTCTCTCTCTCTTTCCCTTGCTTCCGGTTTGGCCCACGCTGCAGTTGCAAACATCTTATGGAGAGAAGAAGGTAATTATACATTTTTATCATATTTTTTCCCTCAATACCAATGTTTTTTGCCGTCCATCTTTCACTCTTTCCACCGCCGTCGCTCTGAACGCAGCTTTGACATTTCCAACGTAGATAATTTCTGCCAATTCCTATTCTGCGGAGCCTCGACGGGGTGATATGACAGAGTTTTGTTTTGAATAAATTTACCCCGGGCCTCTATGACGAGACAAAACCCTCGTTGAGTTCCCAAATCTGTACTTTTGAGCCGTACTTTTCGTGCCAGTTTGAGACTGTCCGAGGGCTTCTTTTTAACACGGTGTGCGTTTAAAGTCTTAATATTCGGCAAATAAAAAAATATCCCCCAAAAAATAAGCGTCTAGAGGAAAATCTGCAGAATTCTTCATTACTATCACTACATTTGACGCTTTAATAGTTCTCAAAACCAGTCTTGAATACTTTAATACAACATTTTTTTGCTCCTGTTTGCTGCGTTTAAGTAACAAAATTGAGAACTTCTTCCACTGCAATTATATTCGGCTAAAGTAAACAAACAAAAGGGACGCTGACATTGAAAACGCTCTCCGTTCCCTTGGACAGCACTTCACGCTCGACGTGTTGTTTACAA
This sequence comes from Chaenogobius annularis, assembly GCA_015082035.1. Classification (NCBI taxonomy): domain Eukaryota; kingdom Metazoa; phylum Chordata; class Actinopteri; order Gobiiformes; family Gobiidae; genus Chaenogobius; species Chaenogobius annularis. The sequence continues at coordinate 130,544 of BJKM01000725.1, forward strand.
TGGTTCGGAGACATAATCCGTTCGCGCGCGTCTCGTCTGATTATCGCCGTCTGCAGTAACGAGCTGTCGAGGCCTTCGCCGTCCTGTCTTTGAGGAGCGCATTTCCACACTCGCACGTCATCGGCCCGTCTCTGGCGTTAACGCTCTCGGGCAAGAACCCGTCAACATCTCCGTCTCGTGGCGTTTCCAGACACTGACGGTGGCGCTGTGAGAACACGGCTGGTTGTTTTCGGTGTCACGTTCCACGGCATCTGGTGATCGCTTTGACCCGATTCTGATTTCACGTGTGCGTTTCGTCGTCTTGTGTTTGTTTGTTGTTTGTTTTTTCCGCAGGTCTTAGCGTGGGAAACATGTTTTACGTTTTCTCGGATGAGGGGATCACCGTGTTGCAGCCGAGCGAGTGCGAGATCCGGCGACACATGAAGAGGACCGACCGGATTGTGGCCACTTACGTAAGGACAAGAAATACGGGCAATATTAAAAGAGTGGTTTTTACCTGCGGATTTATTATAAGGAAGGGTAGAATATACCCTTCACATGACGTTTCTGTGGGTGTGAAGATGAAACTGTCAGAAGATCTGCTGCTCAAGTTGAGGTCGGACTGGACTTTTGAGTGAAGTGACTTTGAGACTGAAGGGGTTCAAAATGATCAGGGCGTTGCAAAGGGGCAAACGTGGATCAGAAAGAGTTTTGCGCAGAAAGCTGATGATGCACAGGAAGTAGTATCTTGTTTACATTAGATATTAGATATAGATAGGTTCTAGGCTATAATATATGATTTCAATTAGCCTTCACACATTTCCTGTTTTATATTATTTCTCAGACTAAAGTGTCTCTCTGAACCTCTCCAGTCGTGTGTCACCATCGCTGTCACTGTTGCAGCAGCTCCTCCTCAGACACTCTCTTCTCCTTCCTTAAACCTCTCACACTAAAGTTATCTGGACTAAACATGTCTAAACTGATCGTTTAGGAAGAAAAAAATATTGCATTTATCGCGGGTTGCGAGTTAATTCGTTACACTTATATTTAGTGATAAGTTTAATCTAAAACTTTTCTCGAGCTTTTAAACTGTAACTTTTTGTTTGCAGATTGTTTGGACCGATATTTCTTTCTTTATCATAATTAAACAGTGTCACATACAAAAACACTTCACATTGCCAAATATTTAAAAAAGAGCCAGGGTTTCTCAGGAGAGTTCGTTTTGACGTCTGCAAATGTTGCAAGGCTGGTTTTCCAACCCGAGACAGCAGGGGGCGACGACGAACGCTTCAAACACCCGGAAAATACATATTTAACCAATACAGAGACTTCAATGAGGTGAAAATGTTACTTAGTCCTGCTTTAACTAAAGAGGATGAACTGTGCAACATGGATGGTGACTTCTCTAAAGTATTGGTGCTTTTGTATAACTCTGTTTGAAGCATGTATAAAGTAAACAAAGCATTGTATTAAGGCCCAAAGTCACTGGGATAGGCTCCAGTCACCCGTGACCCGTCACGTCAAGTTTTAAAAGGGGGGAAAAATCTAATTAAATGGAATAATTGTCAAACAGCATGACTGCAATAGACGAAAATGCATCTTTTCTGCATATTTATGAAGCAATATTTCAAGTAAATCATTGTAAATTGTATAGGGCGTTAATCTGCTGCAGATTTTATACCACCTTTGAAAATAACTGCCAAGCAAAACACTTTTAATAAGATCCAATTTTGTGTTGTCCTTAATATGCCACGTTTAAATTCAGACTCTTTGCTTCCAGCTATTTGATCAAAGTCTTCTCGTAGCTCTGTTTCCCTCCACCTTTCTGAGTGTAACCGGATCAAATGAGTCCACACACGCGCACAACACATCCCTCGACAGGACAAACAGGCTTAAGATGCTAAAAGTGGCCTGTTCCTGTGAGGCGTTTGCGGTCTAACGGACTCTGGGATTGGATTAGAGATCGATCCTGACTCTATAAGACGAGGGACAACTGCAGACAACGCCACTTTTGCACCGGGAAAGAGCGAGCGCGAGGGGAAAACTGTGAGCTGAATGCGGAGAGGGCCCTGGATCAAGTTTGAGTGTTTTACAGTTTTATCACGCGCTCAAAATGTCACCAAAAAAACAAAAAACAGTGGCGGAAAGTAACGTAGAATCACAAAAGTGAAAGTACTGTGTAAGTAAGTCTTTTGCTCAGTTTTACAGCGGATACTTTTTGCTTCACTACATTTGAGAGCAGGTATATGTACTTTCTACAACTGATATAAAGGTTTTGAGTTCAAGCCTTTATCTTTGAGCAAACAAAAATATAATCTCAAAATTCAGTAGAAAATGGGGAAATTGTCAAAAATCGACGATTATTTATCAAAATCACCACATTTAAGGCGTTTGCTTTTGATTCTAAAAGTACATTTTTGTACTCTTACGCAGATTTTTGTATGTGCTACTTATACTTTGACATTATTTGGTCCTGTAGCTGTACTCCGCACTTCAAATAACTCGAGTAAAACTGCATGGAGGGACGCCACAGTGTGTCCGTAGTTCTGATCAAATTCACCGTCAAACGAGAACAAACATTTCCAAAAAGTGTTGGGACGGAGCAGATGTTCCGTAATGCACCTTTAAAGTCTTCACTGTTATGTTACTCTTATGAAGCGACCGTGTGAAATGTTCCGAGGTCACATGTTAGTCATTGTCATTCTCTCTTCTGTCAGTGTCAATGCGTGTGGATTTGAACTATGAACCCTCACTAAACAGTACACGTCTCTCTCCCCCATCGTCCCCCCTTCCCCCTCTCATGTCCCTTCCTCTCGGTTTGTTCTTCCGCCCCGCCCCCTCAGCAGTCGATCAAGCCGTGGCTAGCAATTGAAGATGTGTACCCACCTAGGTAAGCCCCTCTGAGCCCTAGAATCCCCTTAGCCGTGGTGGTCGTTGATTAGTGCGGTGGAACCGTTCAGCGCTGACTGATAACAAAAACATCGTATGTGCACGCAGCCGAGCCTGAGCCGCCTGCAGTTGCGTGACGTGGACCTCGAGGCCCAGAAGGTGGGTGCAGGTCAGTGCTGCGCCGCGCAGTATGAAAACAAACCCATCTACAAAACGTGAACCTTCAAAAGCTGTTTTAAATGGCGAGGAAAGAAGTTGTGGGTTCAACATTCAATTCCATTCTATTCTTGTACGCCCAAGATCAACACAGCGGTTTCCTCGAGGGGCGACGTGAAAAAACAGAATAAACAGTGTCAGAGGGCTATGTAATGTCCCAGCATCCGGTGTCCTTAGACAGAACTCATGCCGACAGGGGACGCGCCCCATTGCAGAATAGAACGGTGGAGCTGGACCCACTCAGAGGAGAAACCAATCCTTCGAGGCCGATGAAGAACTGTTCACATGAAGTAGAGACCGTTTCTCCAGCAGGAGTGAAAATTAAATATTAATACTGTTTGATAGAAAAGTAGGATGATAGTGCTCAAGCTGCCATACTTCCCCAGCATAGTTCTCCTAGGGCAGCGTAGGCTGGGAATTGTAGGTTTTATTTCTGTCCATAACTGGCTGACCATAAGCGATTTCAAGAGGAACGTTTTAAGGCTGGTCTTGAATTGAAGAGACTGTGTCGCGCTCTCTTAACATGGACAGGAGATTGAATTCCCACAACACAGGAGCTTTGTAGCTAAATGCTCTACTCCACTACTAGTGCTTTTAGAGACCTTTGGGACCCACCAGAGTCCGCCACTTGAGTAGAGCAAGGTGGCTTCGTGTTTGGATGATAAGGTACATTAGCCCTCTTTGAGGTAGGAATAGGGGCCAGGGTCATTTATGGCTTGGTAAGTCAGGAGGAGGATTTTGAAATTTGAATTTCTAAATCGACATGGAGCCAGTGAAGAGACTCGAGCAAGCGTGGGATCGTAATGTGCTTCTCTCTTCTTTAGTTCCTGTTAGTAATCTTGCTGGCTTGGCGAATTTTGAACCGTTGAAAGCTTTTTATGGAGCTTTAGACAACGCTGCAAGCAGGGAGTTACAGGAAGTCCTAATTCTAGATGTACAGTTGACAACGCATGGCAAAGTTTTTTCAGCATCAGCTTTAGGCAAGATTTTTGATTTTGGCTATATTACGCAGATGGGAAATAGGCACTGTTTACAGGCTTGATTTATGTGTGCTTTGAATGAGAGCTCCTGGTCAAAATTAAGTTGAGGCTAACACTGACGTTGTCCAGTGACTATCTCCTCAGATAAAGTTTAGGGACTAGTACGATGAACTCGGTTTTTTCAGGGTTAAAGAAACAGGAAGACAATTAAGTGTCATCACCCAGGGCGTTTTATATTTCCACCATCACCAAGGTCTGTCCTACCTTGATTGGTCTCTGATCGGAAAAAAATTTCATTGATAAATTAATTTAACAGAGCCTGTGGGTGTGTCATCTGCAGAGCCAGTGGAAGTAAGTTTAAATGCTATGCCGCTTTCTGGATCAGATGGTTTGTCCTAAACGGCAGCATAATCACTGTGTTTCTCGACGGGTTCCAGTGGTCAGGGACCTTTTGGTGTCAGTTTGGCTTTGTTCGACTCACTTTCCAGTGAGAGTCCCAGATGAACAGTGTGTGGAATAATGCTGTCACAACAGTAAAGGCTTGAGCAGTGCTTTCACTCGAGGTGATTCCACAACATTCTGACAAACAGGGTTCAAATCTGTCATGAGATATTTCTATTTGTGATTATCAGTTCCTTTAAAAAGTTATACTCGAGTAAGTGTGTTAGTTACTGCACAACTGTTAAAAGTCACGTTGATATTCTATGCAAAAGTATAGTCAAAATGACAGACTATCTTCAGAATTGGTCATTTTAGTATTGATTAGTATCTAGTTCTACTTTTGACATGTGGCTTTTACCAGCTACGTTTGAACCAATATAGTTCAAATGAAGTGAAATAATCTGGTGAAAAGATAGTTTGGCTCTGAACATCAGCTGCACTGGAGCTGGGCACAAACCCACAGTGCCACAGACGCACAGAGACCACATACTCCGTGACATAAATCAAACGCACCCCGAGCGATGTTAAGCCCGTGGAACAATATGGAGCCCAGGTGGGTGCTGCCTGATGCACTATCCGTCTTCAGCAGCAGCGCTCGCTGTTCAGACCCTTCCCTCGGGGCCTGTCCCTGGGTTAGCTTCATTTATCCTGAGGCGGGACGGGCCCAGCTGAAGAGATGGGGAAAGACAAGAGCAAGCAGAGGGAGCAAAGTGGTGCCATTATAAAGATGTAGCGGGATAAAAGAACTATCTTTACCGTGCAGGGATGTGTGGTTTGGAAGTGTAAGTGTGGAGTCAAGTTAAAGGTCCTTTAACGAGCTGAGTACAGCTGTGGCAGCAGGAGTCATAGAAGTCATGAAAAGCAAAAGAGCAGAGCGAAGACTAAATACTTTAGTCATTAACACATCGAAACAGAACTGTCTTTAGCCTGGATTTGAACATTGTCAGAGTGACATCCTGTCGGCCGGTCCGTGTTTAGTCCTGACTCTGGCACCAGCAGGAGGCCGGTCCGTGTTTAGTCCTGACTCTGGTCACCAGCAGGAGGCCGGTCCATGTTTAGTCCTGACTCTGGCACCAGCAGGAGGCCCCTGGCTACCACGTTCAGTCGGCGAGTGGAGCCGACTCCCAATAGTTGCGGAAATGGTTGCTGAGCCCAAACTCCTGATCTGGCACAGCAGGAGGTCCGACTTCCATGTTTAGTCGCTGACTCTTGGCACCAGCCGAGGAGGCGGTCCTGTTTACGTCCTGACCTTGGCGACCAGCTAGATGCGAGGGCGGTCCGTGTTATAGCTCCTGACTCTGCACCAGTCAGGAGGCCGCATCCGTGTTTAGTCCTGACTTCTGGCACCCAGCAGGAGGCCGTCCGTTGTTTAGTCCTGGACTGGCACCAGCAGGAGGCTTGTCCGTGATTTAGTCCTTAGACCGGCCCGACCAAGCAGGAGAGACCGAGTTCCGTGTTTAAGTGCTGACTCATGCAACCAGCAGGCGAGGACCGATCCGTGTTTAGTCCTGACTCTGGCACCAGCAGGAGGCCGTCCGTGTTTAGTCCTGACTGGGCGCACCACAGGACGGACCGGTCCGTGTTTAGTCCTGACTCTGGCACCAGCAGAGAGGCCGGTCCGTGTTTAGTCCTGACTGGCACCAAAGCAGGAGGCCCAGTGTCTGGCTGTTTAGTCCTACTGGCACCAGCAGGAGGCCGGTCCGTGTTTAGTCCTGACTGGCATACCAGCAGGAGGCCGATCCGTTGTTTAGTCCTGACTGGCACCACAGCCAAGCTAGGAGCTGCCGGTTCCGTGTTGTTCTGGCACCAGCAGGAGGCCCGTTTCCATGGTTTTAGTCCGGTGCTGCTCTGGCACCAGCAGTGAGGACCGGCCCATGTTTATCCTGACTCTGGGCACCAGCAGGAGGCCCGTCCAGTGTTTAAGTACTTGACTCTGGGCACCAGCAGGAGGCGGCTCCATGTGTTAAGTCCTAGACTGCTGGGCACCAGCAGGAGGTCGGTCCATGTTTAGTCCTGACTCTGGCACCAGCAGGAGGCCGGTTCCATGTTTAAGTCTGGACTCCTGGCAGCGCAGCAGGAGGATCAGGTCCACACCTCATTTTTTGGAAAGCCCCCTTGAGCGGGTTCAGAATCTCGCTTTCATGGTGGAGCCAAATGACATTGTGATCCATTAAATGTTCCTCCATGTTTTAAAATGAACCGCTCTCGGACCTACTGGCACGCATCGCGAACCAAATGACCAGATACACTTTGCAGATAGTAAAAAAGTCCCTTCAGGGCTGCTTTTTTATTGTCTAAAATGGTGAACTCCCATTTGTCAACAGACCCCTGCCCCTTTAAATGTGAGCTCGTTTAATTATCTGATTAATAAAGAAATATTGGCATTCTTTACTTACAAACATTCTCATCTCTCTGACTCTGGAGATTTGAAGCAGCCAAAATCTCCAGCTGAGCACTCCGAGGATCCAAACGAGACTACTACACTTAAGAAACACATCCAGAAATGAAGAAGTCTCCAGAGTGAAACTGTGGAGCAGAGCGCGTCAGCTTTCTAATCCCATATGCCATTTTTTTCGAGTGGTTTAGAGACACTCGACATGGAACAGGATGGAGAAGGGGGAAGAAAGGTTGGAGGAGAGAGCGTGAGGAAGAAAGAGAAGGAGAGTGGCGAGAGGAGGAGGCGAGAGGCGAAGCTAAATGAAGGAAGGTGATGACGGAATGAATTTAGAGGAGTTAATACGAAAGATGCTTGGATTTCGAGGGAAGAGAATTAGCAAGTGGCGAGTAGTTCTAATCGTTTGTGAGAGAGAAAGAAGGGAGGGGGGGAGAAGGTGGGGAGGAGAGGGTAACTGTAGTCATGTTGGAAGGAAGAGAGAGAGAGAGAAGAGAGAGAGAGAGAGAGAGAAGAAGGAGGGGAGAGATGAGGAGAGAGAGAGCTGAAGCGATGAAGCTAACGTCTGGCGCTACGTCAACACAAGGAGAAGAACACAATCCATTACTGCTGTGGACGGAGGAAGGGGGAGGACCATGGGGGGGGTGGTTTGGGAGATGAGGAGAGAGGAGGGAGGGAGGAGGGGGGAGGGCACTGGAGCGAGACCCAGAGTAGTCGTTCACTAATGGCAGGTCCAGCCCAGGGTCCGGGACGGTGCGAGCCAAGTGCCGCCTCAGCAGGAACAAACTACACTGTAAAAAATGCCGAGAACAAAAACAATCAAGCACAATCAACGCATCAGCACGCGAGGCTCAAATGCCGGCGCTTCGGTCTCACTTCACGTGCATCTGTGGTAATTACCGGCACGAAATCGACGTTGATGAGCTTTTAACGGTATTGCTAGTTCGGCACCGTCAGTCACGTTGGGATTGGCGTCGCTCTGGAGGCGAGTTCAACACGTGTCGGTCAAAGGAAACCTCAGGAGGAGTATTTGAAGCAGTGAAATCCGTTTGGTTTGTTACGAATTTATTGCCCTCTGCAAAGCGCTTCACGTTTTTTCGGCCAAAATAGTCCGCCATGTTTGTTTTCGTTAGTCTCGGACGCTTCACCTTTGGCTCCCGCCCCTGATCGGTCCGGTCTCTGGCGGTTCAGGCCCCGAGCGTGACCGTGGGAGTCGGTCCAGGTGGATTCTCGTGGGTTTGTGGACTTTGAAATACCACAAGAATGCATCTCGCTGTATTTTCAGAGACTCGAGCAGGTTTGAGGGGCAGAAAACACCTTAACCCCGCCCACGGGCCTGGACTTACTGCATTTGGGTTTTTCACAGGTGATACACAAAGGAAATAAACACTTCATCCTCATTAGGCTGAACTTTATTATTATTTGTGAGGATTTGAATGACACGAACAAACAAAAAAAACAGAATGGGTTATAAAGTGTTTTCATCCAGAGTTTTGCAGTGTTCAGTGCCTCTAAATGAGTGTGGCTTTGGAAAGGTCAGAGGTCGTGCACCGCGGCGATTAGTGAAGCAACTCAAAACACACCACGCTCATTACACTTGTGCTTACCTCAGCAACACTGAGCTGTCAATACTGTCAGGGCGGTTTACGGAGTCGGGGAGGTAAATACACACAAATATACACAAATACACACAAATATACACAAATATACACAAATATACACAAATATACACAAATATACTTATTAATAAAGTGTTTTTATATGAATGAAAAGATAGCCGTTTGTGATTGGCTGACAGTGACATCTTAAGTATCTTTAGCGCTCAAAGAAATACATAACATAAAGGTGCATTCTTACTATGAGCAGGCTCGCCCCTCCACAGATCTGGCCCGTAACCTGCTTGTTGTTCATTTAAGTGTCATATTGTGGAACTTTCCAGGCAATGCAATAACATGATACACCATGGTACGACTTCACGTACCTTCTTTGACAAATGTGTAATAAATGTGTAATAAACATTTTAGATAATTGCCAATCTGGACTATGCAGACTCATTCCAAAAGACCTTTTTAGGAACTTTTAGATTTTTAAGGACAGCGGCATCATCAAATCTAAATCAGTCTAAAAAGAATATCTGGTTTTGATAATTAATACACTTTATATGTAATTAGTCCATCTTCAGTCGCCATATTTCAACCTTCATTTGGTTAAAAAATACATAATAAATTCGCACTTTCAACAGAAAGCATCGTTTGACTCTTCGACTAATGGAAAGCATCATCGCTCTAGACGACTGTAACCTTCAGTCGCAGCCTTAATGAAAATCAAATTCACTCCAAACCGTTGATTTCCTGCTTCGTCCTTGCGCAGGTGGTCGCCACGGACCCGTTCCCAGTGAAGCTGCAGTACGACAAGTCACATGACCAGGTGTGGGTGCTCACCTGGGGCAACCTGGACCGGACCCACCCCACGCTCCAGGTAAGAGCTGCCCTGCAATGAACATGTAATAACAACATTTAATGATAATCTGTTTGGTTTGGTGGCACAAAGTTCGATCAATGTCTTTTCCATCAGCACAAATAAACTATGTATTATTTTTATTTTAACAATAGCTTTGATGTTAGCACGTAATCGACTGGCAGCAGAGGGAATGACCATGGGGAAATAAACAAAAGCTAGCTTGCCCGCGGTGTGCTATTACAAGAGCGCAGTTGTAATGAAGGTGATTTGACAGCCGAAATGCTAAAGATCGATGATTTTTTGGGGAAAAAAGCACAGGATCTCTACCTATGACGTCACAATTTTGAAATTTGAAACCGAGTGTTTTTGTGAGGCTCAGAGGAAGAAGAGGTTAATGAAACAAGCAGGAACTAAGCGAAATGGAACTCCGGGTTTGTTTTTGACGAGGGAACACAGTTAGAAAATGGTCAAAAGCTAAAAAAAATGATTTTCCCGGATTTTTCCCCGGTGATATTACAGGGTCTTTATTGTGCGTTTTGAAGGCATTATCTTACACTTGCGGTCAGACTTGTTTAAGCCTGGAAACTAATTTAGCCTGTGTTGTTGCTCCACAAAGCCTGTGGAACCAAAAGCACAGCCACAGCGCTCCACCCTCTTCTCCCCCGTCCGGGCCCTTGGGTGCTGCCGGCGTCACAAATGAGGGATGATCACAGGTGTGGTGGTGCAGCGTCTTGGGGGGAGAGAGAAGGGGGAGAGGGTGAGGGAGTGGCGCAGAGGGGGCGATAATGCTGCGGTTATAGAGTCGGCTTTTTATGTTGGTTTTCTGCGGAGAATAAAATCACTAAAGGATTATTCCAGTGTTAATTAAACATATTTATTATCGGATGCACCGTTTAGAGGTTTGTGGGCAAAAGAGGTGGGCGTTATATCGAAAAAATGAATAATCAAGTGTAGGCCTATATATTTTCTTTAATAAAAATGAGTAAAAAAGGCTGTAGAAGAGCTGACACTGAACTTGCAGTGTAATCTTCCAAATAAGGGTAAAAAAAATAAAAAATCTGCACTTTTTGTGGTTATTTTACTGTCCATTATGTGTTTGTGCTGTGTTTGCGCTGTGTTTGCGCGTCAACCATGACATTCACAGACACATTTCAGCACATTTCCGATGGGTTCCCGTAAACGCTGTCTGCATATTGTCATAGAGATCATCCAAACATGCGTGGTCCTCACTACAGGGATTTCTACTGATCAGCCGTCACTTGTAATGTTTCATTCTCTCGCTGTCTTACTGAATAACATTTGGTGCCACTCAAAAAACATATTGACTTAAATAGTGTGTCCTCGTTTGCCATATGCATTTTAATGTTAGCTGTACATAAACATTTTCAGCGGATTAACTTAAAAAAATAAATGCTGGATCTACATAAACCTAAGCACTAAATCAACTCTTTTTGCTGCAAAATTGTGTACATGGAATTTTAGCATTGTCAGTTGTTTTATTAATTTATTTTTGCCATTTTAGTGCAAACGAAAGGATCATTTGCAGATTCCTGGTCTAAAAACTGTTTAGAGCTGAGTGTGTGCTGCCTCCAGGAGTGCCCGGTTTAGCACCTTTTGTTTGAATTTTGGTTGTGGGCGGAGTTTAGTTTTATGCTTTATTATTTTTATTTTATTTTAATCTTTCAAAAACAAAATGTAAAAATAAAGCAACAAAAACGTACATAAAACAAAATGACAAAAAAATAAAAAAATAATAATAAAAATAATAATAATAATAATAATAATAATAATAATAATAATAATAATAATAATAATAATAATAATAATAATAATAATTAAGGGAAACATTATTAAAAATTTATTAAAAAAAAAAAAAAAAAAGCAGGGCTGGACAGGACCATAGAGAACTCAAGATAAGTTTTTTTTAAAATATATATATATTTATTATATACTTTATTTGCGAATCTTCAATTTTATTCACTGACAATGGCAAAAAAACTTTTTCTTATTCTGATGAGTCCCACCACGGCCTTACGAGTGCCTGTTCGCAGATCTGACCTGTAACTTGTTCTGGTTACGTGTTGTTTTGTGGCAAAGCGATAACACCTCCAGAAAAGGATACGCAGTGCTCCTTTACCGCGGGTGCTGCAGACCCTCTCAGTCTCAGTGGTCGATGACGGACCGGGTGGCAAACGTCCAGCTGGAACGCCATCCCCGCCATCAAGTAACAGCTGTTTCTCTCGTCTAGCGCTGAAGAGACATCTTTAGCCCAATTTCCCTCCGTTTTTCAGCCGAGTCCGTCCCAGTCATCTCTAGTTGACAGTCGCAGCTGCGTCAGTCTCGAAGTGTGGATCGGTTCAGACTTGACGCGCATCTGAATTGCGGAAACACGCGTTCAGACATGTTGGCGTGATAAAGCCGATTTGGGCCGATTGACTGTTTACCGGCACTTCCTTTTACGCGTGAAAAGGTGACACTGGAAGCAGCGTCTGGGCTAGAACTTTCGATTATCGTCGTTTCAGAAGAGAGAGATGCTCAAACAACGGCGAGGAACGAGGTGATATTTCTGCCTCGACGCCAAATGCACAGTATGACGCGACCCAAATGCATCGGGATCAGCGACGACAGCTGAGAATGGTCTATAATTATCAAATTATGAAGCTGCTGTATTCATGTATGCGTGCCGGAGAAACTAAGCCACTCCGGGATTTTTCAAACATGAGCACAAACACGTTTATTGTGGTGAGGTGAGATCACAGCATTTCTATTTCAGAGCCTGAATTTATACAAGTTATACATCGCACACTTCTTACTCCGATAACATTTTTAATTAGCAGACGCAACCGAGTTTGTGGGAAGATGTTAATTATTCCGCTTTGTACTTGCCTTGACGTCCGGCCTGATCCAGAGTCTGTTGGGTTACGTTTGCGGTGCCGGGTTCGTCACCTTCTTGTCTGCGTGAAGATGTTCTTTTGTCAGCAACATTTTGTGGACTTTTCTAACTCTGTCGCCGTGTCCCTGCAGACAAACAACAACAAGAAATAGCTTTTATTTTTCTCGCTCACACTGAGAGAACATTATATTCACTATTGTTCGGTTCCGGATTCACATTTTTACACCTCAACAGCTAAAAGGGCTTTCCACAAACTTTTTCCATACAGTATTTGAGCCTCTTCTTCTTCTTCTTCTTCAGTCTATTGCAGTTTTAGTTGCATGGTTACAGCACTCCAAAGGAATAGGATGAATGAGATAAATGTCCGCGTATTCACTGAGATTATGTCAGAGATCTTTTCAATCTGATGTAAATGTGTGGAATAAATTCAGCGACTGAATTCTGGAGGTTCTGAGCTTCAGGATGAGCCGCGTCATCGTCAGTCAGTGGAAGTTGGTGAAAATGTGTTCCTGTCCCCAATCCCGCATGGCTGATTGGGAGATTTGCTCTGTTGTTGCCTCCATTCGAACCATTTAATTTACTTCAGGTTTTGGAGTAAAAATATCACCACAAAAGACAAATATCACGCATTATTTCTATTGTTATTGGCCTTTAAACAGGCTCTTACATTTACTTTGGTACCTCATGTTTTAGAAAGAAAATAAAAAATACTTTGCACTGGCTTTTCCCACGCTAGGAACTGGACTTTAGGCTCCATCTACTGGCAGCAGAGGGAATTACACGAGCGATAACAAGTGCTAGCTTTCCTCCGACATGCTAATGCAGCCACGCAGCATTTATGGACTTAAAAACATGATGTCATTGGGACGAATATGACATCACACAATCGGAGAGATGCCAGAACGGCAGTGTTTTGACGCTCGGCGGGAGGGACTTTCTAAACGGGATTCATCAAACTAGCCGTGAATGAAGCTTAAACGCTACTCCAGGCGTGTTTCCGATGAGATAGGACTGCCAGGGAAGTGCATTTTGAGTCATTTATGAGAAAACTGAGGCGTATGCTTCGAATGTCCGTGACAAATGCCTGATGTCCCGCCGCGGCGCAGACGGAAACAAACACACTGAGGACGTAGATAAGTGTCGCCATGTCCGCGCATCTTCTTTTCTCTCGCTCTCTCTGTCTTTTTCCTCTCTCTTGTCACACTGCCCCCCCCTCCACCACTCTGTATCCTCATCTCTCTCTTCTCCGTCTTTCCCCCTCTCGCACTCACTTCTCTCTCTCCTTTTGCTCCTCTTTCTCCATCTCTCTAGTTCATACATTTTCTTTCCTTCTCCATCCGCTCGCTCCCTTTTCTCTCACTCTCTATTGTTCTCCTCCCTCCCCTCTCGCTTACTTTCTGCACCTCCCTCTTTCTACCCTTCTGCCTCTTTCTCCTCTCTATGTATACTCTCTTCTCTCTTTCTTCCTCCCTTCTCTTGCCCTCTCCCTCAGATCTCTTTCCCTTCATTATCTTCCCCCCTCACTCTCCTTCTCACTCTGTAATTGTCCACTCTCTCCTTTCTCTCTTCCCCTCTGTTTTCTCCCCTCGCTCACCTCTCATTTTCATCCACTCTCTCTCTGTCGCCCACCAGTCTTGTTGTCTACTCTCTTCCTCCCTCCTCTTCTTCTCTCTCTCTCCTCCAGCTCCCTTATCTCGCCTCTGCTTTATCTGCTCTCCATCTCATCTTTCCTTTCTCCTTCTCTTCTCTCCCTCTCACTTCTTCCTCTCCTCTCTTTCTCCCTATCCCGCCCCTTCTCCCTATCACCCCCCTTCTCCCTAATCGCCCCCCCTTTCCCTATCACCTCCCCTTTCCCTATCGCCCCCTTTCTCTTCTCCCTATTCTACTCCCCCTTCTCCACCTGGTCCAAAGTTCTGTCAAATATGTCCCGTCCTTGATCGTTGGTGAGGATTGTTGTCGTCCGTTCCCTTCTTTTCCCGCATGTTCCCCCTAAAGGTATCCATTTACTGTGTCCCTGGCAGGAGTTTTGAGGCCCAAGTGCACGCAGCAGTTCTTGAAATGGAGTGTCAAATGGGCAGTGTCAAAAACTGTCTGCAGCGCCGTATTCATTTCAATCCATTGTTTTTGAGGACCGTGCACTTTGACATGGTGTTATGAACAAACGCGACACATTTTTCCAACACAATTCCCTCCAAACATGTGATTTTGTCCCTCCTCTCACTCATTTCTCCTTTTTTCTTTCTTGTTCTTCTCCCCTTCTCTCTCTCTCCCTTCTCGGCGTGTGAGTTTGACAGAGGATTTGTCTTTCTGTTTATGACGTGCACACTCACTCCTCATGCATCAACTTCAGCGGTAACATAGTTAAAATGACTAAAGGTCTCACGCGCGGCATTATTCAGAGCTTATAAACTGACTTTTGACACTTTGGTGTTTGACATTTATAAGTAAATGTAATTCCGCCTGATATCACATGAAACACACAGGTGACTGTTTGTAATGCGGTTTCCTACTACTTTTCTTTTTGTATTTCTTGTCATGAACGTGCGGTTTATGCTGCGGAATTCATAATTATGAGACGTAATCAAATCAAACCAGCGTGAACAAGGGGCAGTTTGTAACGGGAAACTGACAACCAAAACTTGAAAAAGTTCTGAAAAGGAGTCGTATATCTAAATTGCAGAGACAATTCACGCGCAAGGAACACATTTTTATATATTTTTTTTAATATATTTTTTAAGTTTAAACATTAAAAAAATAAATATGTCATATATTTCGATTTAATAACTATAATAACTATTGGGTAAATAAATCGAGCGCTGGCCCTTGTTTACAGTATGGATTGTTTTATACTCATTTGTGCTTAAAATAATATATAATGGATCATTTTGGAAACTAAAAATCAATATATTTCTAAAGTTCACTTTATTTTAACATTTGCAATTTTGTACTTTAACCCTTTCTAAAGCTGTACTGCAAAACATTTATTTAAAGCGTTGTTTTTGTTGTTGTTGCATAGTGTTGCCCAGATCAGGAAGTCATTTTAGAAGCTTAAGTAAGTAAAACGAAGTTAAACGAAGTTAAGATTTTAGGCAACATCGTATAATAATAAAATATAATAATAACCTGTCGTATGTGCAGGTTTATAATTACAAGATTAATGCAATAAAGAAATACATAAATACAAAAATCCCTTTGTCTTCGGACGCCTTTAAAAAGTTCCTCAATGTATTTGTGTTCTTGTGCCTCAAGTACAATCTGGAAGCTAACCCATTTCCGTGGTAGCAGCTATTGTTGTTCGCCTCATTGTAACTGCTTCTCTCACCAGTGCACCAGCAGGTCTGTTTTGTACAGTCATAGCTCGGATTACTTTACTTGTTTTCCATACATTTACATTATTTAAAGTTATACAAGATGATACCAAGATTAAGTTACCTATAAAAGTCATCTGAATAATGCATGATATAGAACCTTTACTGAGTCATTAAAATTAGTTTCTTTCTACCTGCTCTAAACACCAGTGTGTGGGTGGCGGCCTTTGTTCAACTGGAAACTATTAAAATGTATTACCTGTCGTCTGTATTCATGTCTTTGTAAATAATGGATTTTCAAAGAGAGGAGACGGTGGCGTTTTGGGGGAAATGTCACCTCATTTGAATGCAAAAGCCTCAGATAAGGAGGCTACAGACGGTTTTGGAAGCAAAGTGAGTGTTGTCGAGAGCAAAAAGCTAATCAGGCCCGGCTAAACCCGGCGGTTTGAGAGCGAGGCGGAGCTGGGCGGCGCTGAGCGGGACACGCGGGCCGCTCGCGTGGAAATGAGAGCGCGGAATGATAAAAGAAAACACACTAGATGACTTCAGGCTGATTTAAAGGAGCACTCTGTAACTTTTCTGGTGATGAGTCTGGTTTTTCATTGGTTTTTCTTTATTAATCATAAAATTATTGGGGGTTTTGTCTAAAAGGGATAAAAATCATATGTTTTTTGCTCTAAAATAGGTATTGTTGTATAGGCACTGTTTTTGGTAACGAACTCTTGAATGGGGTCACCTCTCCACAGATCTGTAACTTGGCCTTGTGGTGTCACTTGCTTCTCTCCATGGAGATAGGTCAGTTTAAAGCCATACTGTGGAGAATTCCAGGCAGAGCAATAACATTGTACGTTGGAACACAGTTGGGAGAGTGTCAACATACAGGAGGAAAAGTAAAGGTCCGAGTACACTGTCTTGTGGGGCGCTGACCTTTAGGGGCGCCGACCTTTAGGGTTACCGACCTTTAGGGGCACCGACCTTTAGGGGCACCGACCTTTAGGGGCACCGACCTTTAGGGGCACCGACCTTTAGGGGCTCACATTTGACTTGGGATCTGTTCTGATACAAGTATGATTTTAGCATTAGCATTAAGAAAAGTGAAAAGACAAAATGGTTCACTGTATCACAAGCATTAAGGAATTGACCAAAACTACTAAACACTCTACAATGGGATAGTTACACAGCCAACTGTCCACCAGCTCTATTTTAAACGTTTTATTCTATTATGTTGTGCTTTCACACAACTGAATGCAATTCATTGGATTTTAGCCTTAATCAAGAGTCTGCGGTGGCCTGTTCTCAAACTGCTGACTCAGAGCTGTACATGACGTGAGCGATGAGTCGAGAGCAGACAAACATCACCAAAACAAAGCACTCGATCAAAGACAGAAGAGGAGACGCATTTCTGACATCGCTGTCACAAAAGTGAGATGTTTATCAGGTTCAGGAAGGATGAGAGTTTCCAGGAGAAGCTCCGGCAGAGCAGAGACAGACAGACGTCGGAGGGGGCAGGAGGTCTGTAGATGGTGAAGTGCTGAATTCAGTTAGTGCTGGTGTAACATGAAAACACTTACAAAATACAGGCTGCAACGAAAAAGCCTTTGAATTTCAATAGCAAAGCATCATTTTATTTACCATTCTTCTTGTGCTTGCTTAAGCTGTTTACAAACACTTTGACTAGTTTGAAAAATCATCACACTTTTTCTGATTCAATTTTAAAGGGGGCAATTTATGCTGAATCAACTTTTAACCGTGTTTCCTCATCATTATGTCAGTTTTTATCAGTTCTGCAGCATTAAACTGGAAGTTAATGGACCTGTTTCCATTGCCAAGCCGTTTAAGATCAATATTGCTGTTTACAATGAAAATAATATCTATGATATAAGTGTCGCACAGAAAAGCATACAACGTCTAAAGGTTTTGTGTTTTTAAATCAATTAGAAAAACATGCATTCTTTGAGTGTGGTCGCCTCTCCACAGATCAAACCTGTAACTCGGCCTGATGGCATCACCTGCTTAACTCTAAGGAGATACGTTTAATGAGATACATACATAAAAGTACTGACATCTTCTTGGAGACAAGGAGGTGGTAGAAAAAGTGGAACTGTTTTTAGAAATCAAGGCATTTCAACATGATTTTCAACCTGGAGGAAATGAGCATTGATTCTCTCTTGAGCTCTGATTGGTCCTGTCCGAAGGGGGGAAAGTTGCTGTAATTCCATTCATCTAGTATCAGTTAGATAAATGACGCGGTCCTTCCACGCGGTTCAAGTCCGCGCCTGCCCTTTTGCCCGTACCGCGCGAACGTGTCGGACGCCGTCGGCTCTGGAGTCGATGGTCTCAGACGCTCCGTGTTCTCTCGTGTTTTTCCAGGTGATCCCGCAGGCCAGTGTGGGCGAGGTGCACAACGCCGTCCGCACCACCTTCCAACGGGTCCAAGACTTCTTCATCCCCCCCACCAACCTCATCATCACGCACGTCAGGTAAGCCACAGCGCACAAAACACACAACAGAGAAAAGGCTAATTAGCAGCGCAAGGACATTTCCGTGATCGGATTCAATTACAATTCCAGATTTTGAATGTATTTTTTATGTTTGTAATTGGATCCAAGCGAATGCTGATGTGATTCTATGTCATAAAATAAAGTTTATTCTATGCTAAGTATGTCAAAAGTAATGTTTAAAGGTGCTCTACGTAACGTCCACGGAGATGTTATTGCCTTGCGTGGAATGTCCCGCAGTATGCCTTTCAACGTATCCATCTCGCCGATTCAATTACAGGTGTTGTAAGTGCTCAAAGAATAGCTGTGAGCGTGCTCGCCTCTCCTCAGATCTGACCTGTAACCCGGCCCGATGGCGTCACCTGCTTGTCCTCAGGGAGATAGATTCATTTAATGCTGCACTGCGGACCATCCCCCGGCGAATACGGCCTCTGTAACCCCTCAGTCGTCTTAGGTTAAGGTGCTCTTTACCGTCTGCATTTGACCCACCCTCCGCTGCTGCTGGTACAACGTGGCAGGAGCAGCTCCTGGGGGCACATCTACAGACCTTTGTGCCAGGCTTGGTCAGGGCAATCTTCACTGGAGGATTTTTTTTTTACCGGTTGTGCATGCTTTTTGGGTTGGTGGGGGGAAACCGGAGCCCACCCCACAGACACAGAGGATGAAACATGCAAACTCCGCCGAGAAAGAGGAGTCAAGCCTATGACCTTCTTGCTGTGAGGCGAGAGTGCTGGCCATTCGTCCGATTAAGGTCCCATTGCAAAAGAAAATGTTACTCTTTCAACTGGGCAAAAGTTTGAAGCCACTTGGTGAAGACGACTGGCGAAAAGTATTCACATTTAAAACTCCAGTTGACCGAATACGTTTTGTTTTGCGCTATCGGGTCCGGTTTGTATTTTCACGACTTTTAACTTTGCTTCTCATGTTTCTTCACGACAGGTTTGCCTTCCTCTTCCTGAAAAATGAGCCGGCCGTGCACAAAATCGACCTGGAGACGTTCCATCGAGTGAAAACCATCAGCCTGAAGAACTATAGCTGCATCCCCCAAAGCATGGCCTACACCCACCTGAGCGGCTTCTACTTCATCCAGTGCCAAAACCAGCGCAAAACCTTTAAGAAAGCCCCTCCCCAGCTGCTCGTCGACAGCGTCACGGACACGGTAATCGCCCCCAATCTGAACCTTTCCGGCCAAGCCTTCGTCTCGCCTGACGGCCGCTTCATCGTGACGCCAGAAATGCAAAATTCAAAGCTAATCGTTCAGACTGTTTCTTTCCAAGGAGAGCTGAGGCTAAAACAGGAATTGGACAATCCTTTGGCTATTTCCGATTTAGTTTTCCAGCCTTCTTTCACGGAGCCCAACCAGCATCTAGTGGTGGCGACGTCTCGCACGGGAACGGATTTGCTCTTCGGAGATCTGTCGTCGGGGAGGGTGGAGGTGTTACAAAGTCTAAAACATCCGCTCGAAGATTGGCCGTGGGGCGGGCCGAATCGAGTCGTCGTTTCGAGCGGATTATTTGGACAATACCTGGTCACGCCTTCGTCCGCATCGCTTTTCGTTCTCAACGGAAAACAAAGAACGCCTCATTGCGAAGTTTCGGACGTCAAAAGAGGGAACACAGTTGTTTGGGTCGGAGAAGTATGAGTCACGACAAACCAGGCTAATTTCTAACGTAACGGAAAAGGGATAAAGAAAGATTGCGACGAATTTATTAAGATTTAAGTGGACTCAACCCTAGGACTGAGCGCGAGGAATATTTTGGGTTTATTGTATCAAAGTAACACTAAAAATAGAGAAAACATAAGAGTTGTGATTTAGCCACTGGGAGAAAGTGTCAATGGCGTTCAGTGCAACAGTGATCTATGTGCACTTAAATTGTACATTGCTGCACTTCCTTCCATGTTGTCACAGCAAATAGAGGGTTTTATTAACAAAACTACGAACTATGCACAATGTTCACTTTTTTTAGAGTAAAAAGCTTTCTGATTTTATCTTTCACAGTGTCGGTCGTTTTCACCCGTGCTGCATATTTAGTCACCCCCACCTTGTCTGTCCCGCTGTCTGTAAATGTGCTCCTTTGAAAACTGTTTCACATTTGGGTTTTTTTCCCCCTCTGTCTTGTACCGCCGCCCCCGCACGCGGCAGAGGTCGTCCTGATCCTTCTTATGCACATGTGTACCTGTACGTGGTTGACCCAAAGAGCCTGAATGGTCAGTTAGCAGCTGTCAACAGTGAACGACAACAAATAAATACAACCCCCAATTTGGGATATGTCCATAAGAATATCATTTAAGTCGGCCGTTGGTATAAACCCGGCGTAACGGTGAGAGATTCATGTTGTTTGAGATGGTATATCGGGTATACCATAGAACAAAAACAATTTAAATAGCTAATTATAATAGTACAGTAATTCACACAAATAATGGCATTGATGAAGACATTTCCCCGGATATATTTACGATCATATAACATGGCTCTTGGCTCTAAAACACCCAAAACAAACCCTCTCAACACAGCTGTCCTGGGGTAGACTGACAGAAGCGAGTCAGCCTCTCCGCGCCATCGGTAACGCTGGATTTACACTCATGACCGACTGCGACACCGACTACAATGTGCTGTGGTGCGGGTTTGGCAAAGATTCGCGCGAGAATTCACAACCGTCGAATGACCTAAAAACCGCCCCAGACCGCTGCGGTGGCCAGACAAAATAGACCTATCGCGGATCCGTTCCACAGATCCGCGCCGAGGTCAGTGTAGCAGGACACGCTGTACGTCCCGAGCCGTCCCCGTGTCGCAGTTGGTAAAAAACCTGATGTAAAGGTGGGAGATTTCAATCAACACGTGGATATTTTCGAAATCATTGTTGCTAAAATAAAAAAAAAAACATCTCGGGTACATCATCTCTAACAAAAATAATTTAAAATAGGACCAAAACATACAGAATCTTGAGGTGTAATCTTTAAAACAAAGGTATAAAGTGACATTTCTGCACTTTTGTGGTTTATTTTACAGTCCATTCACTTTTTGGACGACTTGAACTCTAGACATTTACAGCCCATTAATGTTTGTCTGGATATCACAGGCGAGTTGGGTGAAGCGTCTCGCCTTCACATGGCGCTTGTTTGTCCCGCACCTCTTCCCGTCCCGTCCTTTACTAATCGTCTCATTAACGACGCGACAGGCGCTTATCACTCTGACCTTTACAGTGTATTTCGGGACGAGCCATTCATCACAAAGTCACCCAGGTTTCGTGAAACATCCGACGCGGGTTCTAAAGCAGGAACGCATTTTGCAACCTCAATTCGAAAAAAGACGCCGGGACACTGTGGAGTGAAGACAGGGCGGGGAGGTTGCCAGTTAGATTCCCAGACAATGTGGAGCCTTTCCTGAGTGGGATGTACTGCATGTTCTACCTGTGTACTTCAGGTTTTCAGTCTTAAATGTGCACAATAAAGTCTCCAGTCCTGACCAAGAGTTTGTCTCATAAACAGTTGGATGAACTCGAGATTCTGGACCAGATTCTAAAATATTCAAAAAGAGAGTTACAAATACTGGCGGTTAACTAAATACTACAGGTCATACATGCTTTCTGAACGGTCTATCTGAATAGTTTACAGTACTTACAGACCAATCCAATTCACTGTATTTATAGCACATTTTATAAACCGAAACGTTTCGAAAGCGCCACTGAATACAAGCAAATAAACAATTGCTCTGCCAGCGCTCATAAAAATAATACGAAAATTCTAAAACAATAAATATGAGCTAAAAAACAATAAATAAAATGACTAAAGTTAAAGATGAAAAGATGTAATGAAATAAATAAATACATAATTTAATACCAGCGCTCATAAGAATAATAAGAGAACCCTAAAACAACAAATACTCTAATATTATCTAAAAAACAACAACAACAACAACAACATTAAATACAATTATTGAAATTAATGCAAAAAAAAAGAGTAATCAATAAATAAATAAAACAATAAAAACACAGAACACAACTCAAAGCCAGTGAATAAAAGTGGGTTGCTATGACACTAATTAAATATAGATATTCCTGCACTAAAGGATTTCACATTATTTACAGATCAAGAATCAAATTTTTTGAGATTTGAAAATTCCCCCGAAAAGGCCAGTTTTATCCCAAACCGACACAAAAGAGAGGAGTAAGAGTCCTGTTGTGTCTCCAGAGATCACCCTCTCCCCCCCGGAGGCTGAAGAGGCACACTTTTGTCCTGAGGGCTTTTACCCACCTCAGACTGCCCTGACACTGATCTGCTGGAGCTACAGTCCTCCTGAGCTGCACGGAGACGCCGTTAAGATGATCGTGAGAACAAAACAAACACGATTTACACGATTATTCGATTATCAAACAAACAACTGTGACATCTTTTCTATTTTCTTTCATTCTCGGGGTCAAACCCATGACCACTCAAGTGTGTGACCAGCTTTGTGAAATTGAACTTCCTGAATGACAAAATAAAGTAAATGTGACAGTTAGTTGTCCCTTTTTGGACTATAAATTGAATTAAAAAAACTGAATTGTGCCTTTTTATTATTATTATTATTATTATTATTATTATTATTATTATTATT
The DNA here is from genome assembly GCA_015082035.1 of Chaenogobius annularis. Taxonomy (NCBI): domain Eukaryota; kingdom Metazoa; phylum Chordata; class Actinopteri; order Gobiiformes; family Gobiidae; genus Chaenogobius; species Chaenogobius annularis. The sequence continues at coordinate 153,197 of BJKM01000725.1, forward strand.
ATTATTATTATTATTATTATTATTATTATTATTATTATTATTATATTGACCAATTGACCATTATCGATTAACCTAATAATCTTGTCACTGTCAACTGTCAATGAGCTTGAGACAAATCACGTGGATCGATGGAAAAAGCAGCCCCTTCAGTTTACAGTGCCCCCAACTTTTTTGCGACTTGGGGTTTCACTTAACCCTATTAATACATAATGTATTTCCAATCTTCCTGTTTTGAGGAAGACTTAAACCGTGAAACTCTCTGCAAAAACACACACTGCGCGGGCCTGTTTCTTCCGACGCTGTGTACCTACTTTTGCAACCTTTCCAACACCAGCAGCCCATCTATCAAAAGGCACACGTTCTCCGTCCGATCCGTGCGGCGCGTAATTTATGTTTGCCATTTGCGCTAACCACCGTAATGATGATCCATTAGCGGAGATGGCTCGGCTGCCTCGCTGAAGATGTCATAATGTTAGAAGAATCGCCGCGCGCGCTGCTTTCGACGCTCTCTCTCCGTCTGAACACCAAGCTTGGTCGAAGTACTCCACGGCCCTTAAAAGTCGAGTTTTAATGGCGCCCCACTCGTTGGTTAATAGCTTCCTGCTTTATTATGTTGCATTGTCAGACTCGATGCCTCGGGAGCCGGACCATAACTAAAAATAAATGCCTCGTAATTTCCGGCGTTCACTATCTGAGACCATCTGCCCGGGGCATTGCGGCTTTCCCATTAGACCCTTATAGAGGTAAATGGGAAATGCGTGGCAGGTAAGTTGTGTTGCCGATTTGTAAACCGTGTAGAACAGCGTCACAATGTTGGCTACATTCTGCGTCCTGTCTTTTCTCTAAATCGGCAGCCTTTTCACAGCGTTAGCAGTATTCGAGCGGAAGATTTATACGATTAATGATTGGCTAATTATCATTCTTTCGATTGCAGCATATTCAGTGTTTCATTCCCTATAAACGTATCGCAAAGTGTTTATTTTTGCTCGTACAAGGAAGTTACTGACCATGTTTTAGTTCAGTTTTAATCCAAGAAGAAAGGAAAATCGTTAGTCCAAATATCAAAACCTGTGCAACTTTACTTGTTTACTTGATTTTTTTTTGACATATTTCCCCTTGGAAGCTCTTCTTAGAGTTTGTTGTGACACGTTTTTTGAAATAAATCCATCTCTGGCTTGTTTTTTGGGACCAATGTGCCCCTTTTCACCAAACTTCATGCACTGACACAAACCGTCCAGTAGAGTTTTTAGAAAGGGGTGAACCAATCAGAGCAGACGATGTAATCTTCTGTAATCTTAAAGGTGCACTGTGTAACTTTTTCTGTCGAAAGGTCCGCCACCTCTAAGTCTCCGTGGTCCCTGCTTTCGACAGTTTATTTGATTGCAATTAAAAAAAAAAAAAAAAAAAAAAAAAAAAAAACATACTCTTACAGCGGACGGGCTCGCCTCTCTCCCTGATCTGACCTGTAACTCCGCTGGATGGCGTGACTGTGGAACATTCCAAGCAAAACAATAACATTTCCCTGGAGAAAGTGGGTGACTGGCTCTCCAAAGTTACACAGGACCTTTAAGATTGTATAGAAATGTTTTTTTTAAGTCAAGATAAAGAGATTAATTTAATTTAAAAAAAAAAAAAAAAAACTTATCATCATTTAAATTTAAATTTAAATTTTAATTTAATTTTAATTTTAATTTTAATTTTAATTTATTATTTATTAAATGTTACACTTTTACATTTTTAACTGACGGATACAATGACCACTAACCCATTAATTTCAATGTAGAGGAGCTGCTCTACGACCCACTGTTCCACCACAAGAGCAAACGCAGACTTTAAGACTTATTTTGAACCAAATATGACTGAAACGGAAAGAATAAGCCACTTAATTTTAGTAAGTCTTTGTTTTTGTGTGTTTTGATATGCAAATTAGCCACTGTACTGTATGTAACGAGGTGTTAAGTGCTTTATAATTATTTAATGGAGAAAATAATAATTCTTAATGGAGAAAAACACCACGAATCTGATTTGAACACGGTTTTAACGCTACACGAAAAAACACTTTTTTTTAAACCACAAACTAATCATAGCTTTAATGTAATAGTACTAGCATATAAATTAAAGTATTTTCAATCAAGGCCCAGTTATGACTCAACTTTAACCGGTTGTGCTTGAAATACACACAATCCGCCGGGAAACATCTTAAAAGAGGGGAAACGTCTCGCGTTAGCCAGACCTAGCGCGACACCATGACGCGTTGCCGACCGCATCTACGTCCGTCATCATTATAAACGCCATGAAATGACTGATTTATTACTGAATTACCGTTTTCTGCTCCGCAACATCCCTCAACAATGACTCGTTGCCCATTCACACACACACCAGCCTGGTAAATATACTCTTAATATGTTGTCGTGCCTGTGCCTCCCTAAAGCGATGCAACGTGTCGGGCAAAAACAACTGTGTGCGAAGAAAATCCCGTGAATATATCGATATAGAAATTGTCGTTATTTGTGTTGTTATCGAGTATTTTGCTGCTAATATGCCATGATTTCTGGCGTATATATATATAGAGCGTTTTATTTTTGGGAAATTATGTTGGAGATGTTTCTTAGCACCACTGTTGCACTGAGGAGGGTTAAAAAATAAAATAAAATAAAATCTAAAAAAAAAAAAAAAAAACATTATTTATTTTACTGTCCAATTGGTAGCCCTGTTTTATCACTGTAATCATATAAACGTCGAGTCACTCCTCCCACGATCGACAGTGCGACAGCTGCAAACGTGCATGTACGAGAAATAGATCTTCAACTATCATTCAGAGCCCTTTCTGTCAAAGTTGTTTGTTGCCACTTTCCGTCACTCGATGTCCGCTTGTGTTTACTGAGGTTCGGCTCAGCTTGCGACGTCGCTACCGTAGCCGAGGGAAGCAGAGTAACGCGGACTGCGACGCTTCCGACGTCGCTAGAAAAAGAAAAAAAACCTTTCCGACTCGCTCTGGTTGTGGGCGGGGCTTCAGTGCGCCATAGGAAATCCACTGTTGTAGATATCATTGTTCAAATCTGACTGTACAGCTTTCTTTATGCATTTTGTGTGTTCTGGTTTATCGGGGGAATTGTTTTGTAAGAAAATTCCAATAAAACAACTTAAAAATATGTTTTGCGATGTCGTTATTTTCACTGCCGTAAAAAGAAAACATGTGGGTTTCCAAGATCTCATGGGGAAACTGTGCGGAGGTCGGGAAATGTCACGTCAAAACAATAATCCTCACGTAAAAGTGGTCCAATTAAGAGAAAAGCGCTGAAAGAAACATTAATTTAACAGTCCGGACGCAACATCTGATTTTAATTGTGGAAAAAAAAAAGAAATAATGTGAAAATCTGACCACAAACACAATAAATTAATCATATCTGGAGGAGCAATGCAACGAAAATACATGTCGAAGTCATTTAAATGTAAAGCTTCTGTCACTTCGACTTACTCACAGTGGGAAGAGTGATCAAATGTTTTACGTAAATTAAGGGGGCATAAAACTGCTCCAAGTAAACGTAACTGATGCTCTCCACGTCTGAAACTGCGGAGATTAAAGGTGGGACTAAATCTGAAACCAGAACCAAACCAAGTCTACCTTCTTAGAGGTCTGTGAAGATCTTTCTGCTCTGCCCGGAATCTTTCACACTCTTGATATTATATACTTCATTCAGACAAGAAGGGGACACCACCAGGTTACAGGTCAGATCTGTGGAGAGGCGAGCTCACGCACAGTTTAACTCAACGTGTTTTTCCAGGTATTTTTTGCGTAGTTAGAACAAGATTAGTTTAATGTCACGCAGTGGAACATTCACGTCTCGACTGTGTGGCCCTCTGTTTTGTGCATGCTTCAGTGCGGCCCTGGTGGTCACCCTGGTGTAGTGCAGCCTCCCGAACAAATATGAAGCAGTGGTAAAATGTTGTATGATCCATTCACATTATGTACAGTAAACGAAAGACAGTTACACATTTAGCCCATTCCTCATTATCGAGGTACAAATATTCAGACTCCGACTCTACCCGTGACGCAGCCTTAACATCTCCATGAAGACGAGCATGAAAGGTTCAGCGCCCGTCGTCCTCCCTCTTCACCTCGCGTCTCACCTGGAAACCTGCTGCCGGTGACGAGCTCGGACGCTGGGGCATGGCTTGGTCCCGCTCTAGTCCAGGTCCAGGTTTGTGCCAATTGAATCTGGCTTTTTAAATAATGCGTTTAGACACGTTTGTAATGCTTTTGCTTTGAAACAAGAAATAAAGCTACAACGGCATTTTAGGTTAAAGGAGGATCTAGTCACCTCGGCGGGGTGAAATAATGACGTGCAATAAAAGGTTTTTGGCTCTCAATTACCGGCTTTTTAATTACGTGCCGGTTTATATGAATGAAAATCCAACAATGGCCCTTTTGACGACGACGCCTGGAAAGTGCGGATCTTCACTCGTCGTTCCATTCCTTCTTTACGGGGATCGAGCCGCGTCTTTCTAAAATAACATTGAATCAGACGAGTGAGAGCGAGGTTTGTTCAGTTTGTGTTGCCACTATTAACATTTTGATTCGATTTAATTTAGACGAGGCCAGTGTATTTGTAGAGCACAGTTTGTACACACAGTAATTCCAAGTGCTTTACAAAAAGTGATGCGATAAAATCTGAACACAAACAGATACAAACATAAATAATCATTAGAAAATGTACTTTTAAAAGCTGTTATTGACTTGATGTGGCTGTTAATGTTCAAGTCTGAGTCCATTATTACCAGGGGTGTAAAGGAACTACTTACAAATACTCACGTTATTGTGATTGAGTAGACTGACTTTTACGTGAGTGTAGTTTTAGAACTGTAATTGTATCTGCTATGAGTAGTTTGTACGGCACAAGTCCCAATCGTCCCATTCGTCCCAATCATACCAATAGTCATCAATCGTCCCGAGTAGATTGACTTGAGAGTATAGTTTTAGCACTGTAATTGCATCCACTATGAGTAGTTTGTCCCAATCGTCACCAATCCTCCCAATAGTCACCAAGCGTACCAATCGTCACCAATAGTCACCAATCGTCACCAATCGTCACCAATCGTCACCAATCGTCACCAATTATACCAATCTTCACCAATCCTCCCAATAGCCACCAATCGTACCAATCGTACCAATCGTCACCAATCGTCACCAATCGTCACCAATCGTCACCAATCGTCACCCAATCTCACCAATCGTCACCAATCGTCACCAATCGTACCAATCGTCACCAATAGTACCAATCGTACCAATCGTCACCAATCGTCACCAATCGTACCAATCGTCACCAATAGTACCAATCGTCACCAATAGTACCAATCATCCCAATCCCAAACTGTGACTCGTGAGTACTTTCTTTCTTGCATAATTGCTTAGTTTCCTTTCCAGCGCTGATTTTTACCCCCAGATTTCTAACTTGATTTGCAGGTTTTAAAGCGAGACTCTGGAGGTGACGCGCTCTCTTTGTTTCTATGGGCCAAAGACGATGACTTCAGTTCAGAAAGTTGTTTCGCCTCCACACACTGATCATCTGAGCGTCGTCTGCAAAGCTCTGAGAGGACCCCCTTATTGCCGATTTCTTTTCGCTGCTGTTTCCTTTTCAGTTTGAATATTTGGATTATGTGTCCGAAGTTCACATCATGAATGCTGTTTTACTTCATCTCGGGTCATTTTTTCAGTTCGAAAGGCAAAAACCCTGTCACAAAGTCGCATCATCAACAACAGTCACTCTCCCTCACACACACTTGTCTTGCCCAAGGACACGTCTCCATAACCTGAAATCCATGGTCATCACAGAGACGAATGAGACGGATGAGACAAAGGTCGATTGCTGCTTCGTCAGCCTCACTTTGACGAAAGAACAGACACTGAAGAAGCCAAGTGGCACATCATTACAACCAGGTTTGTTTCACACAGACGATGTAGTGAAAGATCCAACAGCCTGACTGCTCCTGACAGGCTCGCCCACCTCGAATGCTGGGATGGTCCCTGTGGTAAATATTGATCATAGTTTTGCATTAGTCAAGTTGCAGTTTGTGAAAAAAGAATACAGGGACAATTTACACTTAAGCGACACACTTTTGTGACAATTTAAACAATCATTTAACAAGATAATGGTGTTATCAGGTATTATTTGTGTAATTTATATGTATTGTGGCCCTTGTTTACAGTATGGTTGCTAGGTAACAGTTGTGGAAGCACCTCTTCTTCTTGCTTCGTTCATGTGGTCCTCGTGTTTCCGAGCTGAGAAGTCGGGGTTCCAACTTGTTTGCATTTATGTCATTTTTATCTCAGAAAGACTGGATTTGTTGAAGATGGTGTTGCATTGGCATTGCAAGCAGCCCAGAATGGATGGAAAATGAGTGTGTTTCCAGTTGAAGTAGGATGGAAGGGATTTGTAGCAACATCTATGTTGAAATAAGAGGGTCTTCCCTCCAACAAACCATCAAGTCCTTGTCAACAGCAGCAGAGAAAGGCAGAAGCTGGCTTTGAATCAGGGGAAAGCACATTACCTGCACGGCTGGATGAGGCAGGAGGGTAAGATGTTGAGGGGGTGTTCCTGGGACACATTCTGGAGATGTCACAGACTCATGAACCAAACATCAAGGAAGGAGAATTGATGACCTCAATGATGCAACTTCCCTTCTGAACGTCAGGCCATAAACAAGGTCAAGGACTCAAATCAGAGATTAAAACATTGAGTCATAGTCGCTCTACCCAAAAGCTAATGTTATACATCGTTTTACTTTTGCAAGCTAACATCACATCGGTAATTAAACTCTAGTCCCAGGATCTTTCTTGTGCTTTTCTTATGATATGGACAACTGACAGTAAGCCCACTCTCCACAGCAGGTGTCGTCAGGTGCGGAAGTCGGGCAGCAGCTTTCGACCCGAGTTCGTTTCCCGACTTGTGCGAGCAGCATAACTCTACTCATGTACCATCTGTTGCTCATGTCTGGAAGTAACAATTCTAAACTACAATGAGATGCTGGGAGTGCTCACCGCGATCACAGGTAAGTTACGTCTGAAAAGCCCATCGAGGCCCTTGAACCAAATCATCTGATCAGATTTGAACATGCTAAATGCTTAACTTGGTCTTCATCCACGCGTGAGCCAATACGAAACATGTAAAAGAGTAAAAGAGCAGAGCATGAGTCATGATCTGCTCCTGAAAGGCTCGTGACGACGTGTTCCTGCCACATAAACATCAGCGACACCTTCCAAAATGAGCCGAGAATACATCGCAGACACGGTATTCTTCAAGGGGCTCTGCGTTCTCTGCGTTTGCTAAACACGCTGGCCAAGTTTATAAAGAATCTGCTCAAATGTTGATTGCAAAAGGCTCGACTGGTTTACATTTATTAATAACAGAATGAAAAAAAACATAAAGCAAAATACTGTATAAGTGTGTCATTTGTCACATTCAGGCTCGTATCCGTGACAGGTGAGAGAAGAGTGAGTCGTGTTGTTGCCGTTGTGTACCACTGTCAGAAACACAGAGATTTGCTCAGACCAAAGAGCAGCGTTTTCGTTCTTTATTTGGAGCCCCGTTAGCTCACACCGAGTGGTTGCTAGTCCTCCTGGGGTTCACAAAATGTAAAATTCACAGTGCAAACCATATACATTACATTATACAACTTAACAGGTGATTGTGTCATTGTACCTTGCACAATAACAATACAAAAATCCCCAGACAGCAATAATAATAGTAATAAACATTAAATATTCAGCACTACCTTATCTTAAAGATTATTGTTATGTAGAAGCGGCAGTTTCAGTTTATTAGTTTATTAAGTGGTCACAGTTGTGCGGGTGGTAGAGTGGTTAAGGCATCAGCACACATATGCCAGACTCCAAGTGCCGTGAGTTTGAATCTCAACTCCAATAATGTACCACATGTCCTCCCCGCTCTCTCATCCCCCATTTCACACTTAACTTTCCTGTCAATTAAAGCCTTTTTTGGGCGCTGAGTCCAGACTCTGACTGGTCAAGCAAGTGGCAGCCCAGATTTAGTTCAGTGATAGTTTCTTCTCGCAGTCCACAGTCCCTTCCTTTGATGCCCCAGAAAATGTCAACTTACTTTTCTAAATCTAAATTTGATCGACCAACAAAACAAAAGTTATATTCTGAATTGATGTCGACTAACATAGATCTCCTTGTTGCAGAGCCGGGGCTAGAACGCTGGTGAAAAACGTCTTGGCGCGGCGGTGGCGTGGCAGGCTGGTGACACATAACATCGTTAGCGCAGATGCCTCTATCACGACCTGCTACTGCTGCTGTACCAACTCAAAGAACCAAAACAGGAACACTCCACCGCGGATTTGTCAAGACGATGTCAGCCATTACCGGTAAAGTGAAAAAAAATAACAGCAATCGTAAATTCAAAATGTCAGTGCCTGGTCCTGGTGAAGCGCGGAGTTCTGGTGCCGGGGTTTGGTGATAAAAGCTGCAGGAGGAGATGAAGGCCCTGTCTGGGGATTTAGGTGAAATATTACAAACATATTCAGTGCATAACTCAGACAGGAGGAGACAGGAAGAGCTGCTGTTGTCACTGAAACTCGTGGAGAGAGAGCTGGGGTTTGGATGGAGAGAATAAAGGTTCTATTATTAGCATTGTTCAGCCAATAATCACGTTTCAACACCTTAAAGGACACATATGTGCTATTTGTGTTGTTAACCACACATGACTTTCAGTATATCCATCAGTCAGGCTTTCCCTCATCAGTATTGGTGTTAGCACGGCATCTACAGGCAGCAGAGGCTTTGGGAAATAAACAAAAGCTAGCATGCTCCGATACGCTAATGACACTTGTAATGATCGTGATTTGAGGAAGAAATGCTCAGAACGAGTCTGTTGATAATTTATGGACATACAAACAGCACAGGAGACGTTTGGTTTTGAAACCAAGTGTTTTTGTGATGCGCAGAGAAGACGACCTCGTAAACAGGATGAACGAAATACGTGTGAATGAAGCGAAATACAACTCCATGAATGTCTTTGATGAGGGAACCATCAATTTAGCAAATTATGTGTCTTTAAACTTATTTTATTATCATTATTCAGGCTACTTTGGAAGATCTTTTATTTATAAAAAATATATAAAACACAAGGAAAAAAATACATAAAGGTACATACTGTATAAACCAGAGCAAACGTCCCATTTAGTCCACAGTCCGTCAAATATGTTGTTCTTTTCAAATAAAGTCCAAATGTAATTTGTTCCATTTTGCGACTGTCTGGTGTCGGTCCAGTCCTTGATTGTCGGTGCAATTTGTGTCATCCTTTTTTTGTTTGTGAGGGCCTTTTTCACTGCCGCCAGGAGGATGTTCCAGAGGTACAACTGTTTATTGTGTCCATGACAGGAGTCCTGAGGCCCAAATACTTACTCTGAAATCCAATGGGATGGTGACGTTACAAACCGTCTTAAACAGGACAGTCCAAGAACAGAAGATAGTGGTTTGCCTCCTGGTGCCACAGTTTCCCAAGTTACCAGGTGTTATGAAAGAACGTGACACATTTTTCCAACAGAATTCCTTCCAAATATGTGATATGGCAAAAATCTTAACATTCATCATTGGTCAATCATCATTCGTCATTTTTTATCGCTGATTTATGTAAATAAACACACCATTCTGGACACTAGATGGCAGTAACACAACCTAATGGATGTAAGCCGCCATTACAACCTGCAGCAGGAGAAGGTGGCAAAAGGACAGTGTAGAACTGTTGACTTCAGTGTTGATCTTCACCGCGGCGCTGACTTGGTCCGATCGAGTCAAAAACACCTAATGATGTCACAAGGTGTAACTGCGTGTGACCAGCTCAGGCCTCAAAGGCAATCATGATCGCGTTTGGCACATGTACAGGTCATTATCTCAGTGAAACCGTTTGAAAACTGTGGACTTTTGAGCTGCTCCCAGTGAAAAAGAAAAGTGTCTCATGATGAAAAGCGGCTCCTGCGAAAGAACCACGGAAATAATCAGAAAATAAATAGTAATCATTAACGTCACAGCGACACAGAAAAGGCATTTGTAGTTAAAAAAAAAAATGGCACTAATGTGTTTGGCAATTCCGTAAACCGTAAACAAGAAAAACGGTGGGCAATCATGCAACACAACCTTGTAATTTATTCACACCTGGAGAAAATTGTGTTTCTCTGACAAGCAAATACATATTCAAAGTATTATTATTATTATTATTATTTTCACAGGGAGTGCATTTTGTGATTGTTAATTTTGACCACTCGGGATTGAAATGTAAAAGATATTCTCTATCGAAGAACATACAACAGTTTGCCCATTTTACTCCTTTTTATGGATTTTTATGGTCATTTATTTATGCCGAATGCCCTTCCATTTACAACCAGCCCCATAACATCTTCAGTACGACACCGAGGGAGATTTGAACCTTGAATAGTCTGGCTTTTAGTTCTTGTGGCGTGTTTATAATTGTACTAATTATATTGATTATACACAGACAGTTAATCATCGGACCCAGACGGGACAAGTGCCCCTGGATTTATTAAACGCTTCATGCTTAAAAGGTTTAATACTAATGTAAAATGATCCCTTTAAAGGACAAATATTACGTTTTACTTGTATTCGTATCGTCCAGTTTTGTGCAGCTAAAATGTTATCAGTCCACCAAATGTCTTGTAAATGAACTTTTTTTTCCAGAATTTCATTTTATTTTATGCTTAATTTCCCTAAACAAATCTCTCGCTCGTCGACCAGTTTTGTGGCGAAATCAAAATATAATCGTACAAGCAGCGTAGTTGGATAACTCTGCGTATCTGAACCTATTGTTAGTTTGCATCTCCTCACTCTTTTGACAGAATGTCTTCAAGAGTTCTGTTGTTTTGTTTTTTTGTTAGGTTTTAAAAGTAGGTTAAAATTGCGTAGGTTTCGATGTCGTGCAACTTTATTCCAGTGAATGTAACGTGATCACAGCGAGACGTATTTGGAGCCGTGTGAAGCCCGATTAGAGCGGCCCACGCCGACGCCCACGAGAACAAGCAGCGCAACTTAAAAACGATGTAACACATTATCCTGGCAGAAAGCTTCACTTAACTCCGTTCCACAGAGAAGCCTTAAATTTAGACTGATGTGGATACGAACGCCTCCTCTGACCTCAAATTACACTCAAATCTAGAAATACATTTTGCTCAAAAAATAGGCCAAATGATTTTCCGGACGCTGGACACGGAAAAGGTCATTTCTTTTCATGTCCGTTTAATGTTTTAGGCTGGTAAGAAAAATGTGAGGAAACCAACCCATAGACACAGGCAGGACTTGCAAACTCCACACAGAAAGTACTGGGAAAAACCCTCATGTTGTGAGGTGAGTGCACTTTTTGCTCTGTATTTCATTACCCAGCCTTCAGTGCCCAAGCCTTCAGGGGGCCCTGAAGGGGGCTTAGCTATTGATGATTCACATCTCAAAAGGCGGCACAGGGCTGCAATCACATCCACTGGGTTTGCATTACCAACATTAAATAGAAATACTAAGGTGAAAAAGCAAATGACTCAGAATACCAGCTGCCACAAGTGCCCTAAGTGTGCAGGGGCCGAGTCTTTGAAGGCCATCTGTCAAAATGTAGATATATTGAGAATGTTGTTTTGAAGATATGCAAAAATGAATATTGAGTTTATTGTTTATACTAAAAGAAAAAGCTGATTAAAAATAAAAATGTGGAAATTAGTTCTAACAGTAGCAAACGGCGAGTTGAGCTTCCAATTATTTCAATAAAATATCCTTCCCTAGTTCTACATAAAATGAGGTTGTACATGTACAACTTCTCTTCTTTTTTTGACCGAATCATCATTTCTCCATGGCGCCTTCTGCTAATTTTTAAAACCATTTTAGCCTTCATAGGAGCAATTGTGTCCAGAACATTCAAAACACTAGATGTAACAGAGTTCAACAAATCATTTACATTAGAAAATGAGACATTTTCAAAGTTAATCATTTCCATAAACAGTTTTTCCTGTGCTGTCATTTATGTGTCTCCTCTGAACAACTGCAGGACCAGCTGGTGGTTTGGGAAAAGAAGACACAGAAATGATCAGATAGAGCAACATCGACCACATTGACCTTTGAAATATGAACCCCCTTTGTCATTTTTTAGGATCCAGTGTGCCCTCTGCTGTGGGTGGGGCCACTCTGTTGTGGTTGGGGCCACTCTGTTGTGGGTGGGGCCACTCACGTGCTGAGTAAGACCAAAGATTTAAATGACAGCATTGAGCTCTTTAGCATTTCTGTCACAATATTATCCACATGAACATTAAAACCACCTGTACTGACCAAACATCAAAGTCATACGCCTGAAAGCATCTCAGTAAAATAATTTAACTTATTGTCTGTCTTAAGATTGTACATTTTTCCAGTGCATTCCTTCTGCATTCCGCCTCTCCGCAGATCTCACCTGTGACTCCATGGAGCGAGACGAGTCTAATGCCATGCTGTGGAACATTTCAAGGAAAAACCATAAATCAATAGCGGAGACGAGAAGAGAAGTTACACGGTGCACCTTTAACCTGCCCCTCGTCATCTCAGCTCCACGCGGCAATACCCACAATGCATCCCGTCCGCCGCCCCTCCCCCCTTCACGCCGCCGACATGTTAATCCTGGTGGGAAATGCAGACTGGAAACGAGTATCGAAAAGGAATTAGCGAGTGACGATTTAACGAGGGTGCGCGCGCGGTTTAATGAAACGCTGACAACGCGGGCCAATTAAAACGAGCCAAAACAAACGCGAGCCGATGAGCGGTTTGACAGTGAAATGCTGCGCGCGGATCGAGGCTGAACAAATAATTAGAAAGCGTCCGCGCGACACAGCAATATGCCAGCGTTTACACAGAGCAGGAGTGAAGCACGGCGGCGGCAGAGAGTAGCGGACGAAACGTGTACTCGAGTACTTTCAAATAATATGGACCTCTTTTCCTAAAACTTCTTTTCAAATGTATCTATTGTTTTATTTATTTTTGTTTCTTGTTTGTTCTGTGTTGGTTTTTGTTTTTTTGATTGTGAAAAAAAGCAAATAATAATAAATAATACAGAAATAATGATAAAATAATAATAATACTGTAATAATGATAATAAAATAATAATAATATCTCTCTATTTTAATTATGACATCACAATTAATTCGTCTTTTTTGATTCAAAGTGGAATTCGCCTTAACACGGCTGCGGCGCTGAAGTGAGCGGCGAGTGGGCGTCTTGAGCTGAGCGTTTGTGATTAACCGTGTTTGTTCGCGCTTAAACTTAAAACGAAGTGGCAAACGCCTTGAAATCTGCAGTTTTATCTTTGACTGATTTAAAAGGCCTTCACTCGGGACTAATCGGCAGATAATTGGGGATGTCTGTCTCACTTTGGCATCGGTTTCAAAAAAGGGAAAGAAAAAAAAGTTTAAAAAGTAAAGTGGTGCTTAAGTACGCTTGAACTTGTCAGAGGATTTGCAACAGCGGCTCTACAGGCTGCCAAAATGTGGAAGCAAATCTCGCTTCATCGCGAGCGGAGGAGAGCGCTCGGCTGATGGTTGTGAAGCTGCCAAAAAACTAGTGCCCGAAAATGAGAACTTACATGTTTCTGACGTGGAATAAGAAGGCTTTAAAATCAGTCCAGCATCGATATTCAGTGAACTGCACGTTGTGACGCTCGTCTATATGTTCCACAGTGTGGCATTACGGGTCAGATCTATGGAGAACCGACCCCGCTCACAATAAGAATGCATGTTTTTATTGTTATTGTTTTGGCAATAAAAACATATGTAAATAGAAGCAGGATAAGTTTAATGCCATATATTTTGCGGAACATTCCAGGCACAGTAAAAACGTTTCTATAGCGACAAGCAGGTGGGTGACGGATCCTACAGCGGACACACAGTGCACCTTTAAACCTTCATATGTAGTGACCACACCTCACGAGGCTTCATTCTTTTTTCAGACCAGAGTTTGTTTGTTTTTTCTTACCTGACGATGTCAACTTTCTGCCCTCATTTTGAACCAGTGGCAATCAAGGCCCCAAAGGGCAATCAAGGCAAGTGGTGATTGCCCAATAAGGTCTAAAATGCCCGTGTGTGCCCGTTTTCCCCCTCATTTCTGCTGCTGAAGCTTGGCTTAAGTACCAGTGTCTTTAGTGGCCTCTACAGGTCGCAGAGCATCCTGCGGGAAGCCTGGTTCTTCTTCTCCCGCCCCTTTTCAGTCTGTGACCGCGTTCAGAGGCCCGTTCATGCTTCGCTCTCTAACATGAGCTTTTAGAACCAGAGCGGAGAGCAGCTTGTTTTAGAGCTCTGCACATGTGCTCTGAGGACAAACTCAAACCACTCTGAATAAACCTGTGACTGAGCATGTGCAGAGGAGAAGTAAAGCAACAGCCTCAGACACATTTTTGTTTGTAGCTCAGGCCCTGCTCACGTTTGTAATGATTAGTTAGTTAAAAATACAGGCAGTTTTTTAAACAACACAGAGCGCTTTTTGTGTGTAATGAATTGATTGGTGAATCGATCCGGCCGTTCAAACAGATGAGGTGTTTTAGCTCAGTGAGAGCAGGGTTCCAGGCTGACCTTTGCACGTCAGGTTTTTTTCTTCACTTTAGCGTGCAAACATGAGCCACTGAATATAGATGAACACTTCAAGTCTGCTTCCCCGTCCATAAAAGTCACCGCACGCTACTGTTTTGAACCGATAAGCTCCAATCCACTCATTCCATCTATAACTAAGGTGTAGTTTGAATAAATTATTCTAAGAGATCATTTTTCAGGCCATGTTTGTTTTCCATACCTGACAGTTTTGACAACTCACTCGCGATGTTGCTGCGATCTGTCTTGTCAGTTGATTTACGCAGGTTTTGGCAGGATGACAGCGCCATCTGCAGTCCAACTTCTTCAGGACAGTATCCCAGGTGGGCAGGTTTTCATATTTCAATTGCCTCCTTAATCAAGCGGTGATGTTTGTTGGCCTCGGTCCCAATGACGTTCGCTCCGTCATAGGTCCAGATTTACTAAGCGTTTGTACAGGTGCAAAACAGACCGCTCGCACTAAACTCGAGCGAAAACCATGTGTCTCTCAAGCCCGCAGGGCAAACTTGCCCATGAGCTGATGAATATGCAAAACAGGGCAAACTTTGAGGTGGGGAAAATGCAACTAATGTTTTGCGAGAGCTGTCTGATTTATCAAGTCTGCGAGGAGCAAAACTGTGTGAAAATCAACTTGTGATTGTACATGGCTCATTTACGATACAAATACAAACTAATAGTGATGTTTTGACAGAGGAGAGAGGTAATAAAATCACTTTACCTGCGACACTTTGGCCTCACATTAAGGCAAGTTTATTTGTAGAGCACAATTCGTGCGCAAGACAAATTCAAAGCGCTTCATACAACAGGAAAAAATTCATTCAAATCGCAAAGACATGACAGAAATCCCAAAACCTTCATTTCTATTGAATCAATTCATTGTTCAATTAAACAAGAGCAGTTCAAAGAAGCTGTCCTCAAATGGGTTTCAGGACTTTAGGACCAGATCCTTGTCCTTGTGAAAACTGTAGCGTCTGTATTGATGACACAGGAGAAGACGCAGCTCGTCTCAAAGGAGTGGTTTGTGGCTTTAAGCGGCGCGCATCTGCATCTTAAAGCCACAACCACCGCTTTGAAGTCAGTGAGGGGAAAGCAAGGAGAAGAGATGGTTTGAAAGAGGAGTCAAGGAGGCCATTTTGTTTACAATAGGATAGATCGCCCATTACAGGGCTGTAAAGATACAAAGAAGAGTATTCTCAAGTGCTCGGTGGGCGGGGCCATCACAGAGCAGTCTAAATAATGAGTTCCCGATGATGACTATGACTGAATCTTTTTGTACAATCAATAAAATGTACGTGAGGAATAAATCATCAAATTGGAGTTAAAGTGAAATAGACCAACACATTAAATCTGAACGGTAAGAATCAGATTCTTTTCTCCTGGGTTTGGACGCCTTCTCCATCCTCTCTCAAAAGGGGTTCACAGCTGATTTACACAGGTTTGGGCGCCACTTTTCCAACCTACATTCTTAGGGGAACAGCGCCATCTGCAGTTCAACTTCTCAAGGACGGTATCCCAGGTCTTTGATCGTCCTGTGGCACGTTTCTGGACCTTTAACCTCCTTAATCCAGCGTTTGTGTTTATTATCCTTTGTCCCAATTATTATCGCTTTTTCCCGGTCCATGTTGTGCCTCTTTCTCCTGCAGAAGGAAGAATTTTAAGTCTTTACAGCAAAAATAAGCAACAAATTTCAGGTGTTGAAATGTTAGTTTCTCTATTTCAAGGGATGGAAAAATTCTGTTTTCTAGCTTTAAAATTGTGTTTGACCTTCACAAAAAGTGTAATTTTTCGTGAAAGATTGAATTCACTGTTCACAAAAAAATATACTTTTATGGTGAATGAAATCTTTAGACAACTCTTTTAATCTATTTTCTAGTTAAACCTAAAAATCAATATTTTGTCTTCACCAAAAATGCTTCGTGTTTGTAATCGCCAATTAATGTATTCAGATTATCTTTTTTTTGTGTGTGTGTATAAAACAAAACAAAAAAACAGAAAGAAAGAAACAAAGGCAACAAAAGACCAGATCCAATAACTACGGCACAGAATATCCAACATAAACTTCTCACTTAAACCATGAATGAATTAAGTCCGAATGTAATTTTGTCTTTTTTTTTTTAATCTACACGGACTGTCCAAAAAAAAGGTCATCACAGAAAAAGAGGGGCACACGCTCTAATATTTAGCTTTGCTCTCAGCACACATTCGCTGTGGCTTTGTTTGAATGAGCTTCTGCAATATTAGATGTGTTTCCTCCAGTGTGTCATAATTCCTCACACAGATCTTGTATTGATGATGTGAGAGAGGGACCACCGCACAAAGCCTTCTCCAGCTCGTCACAAACACTCTCAGACCTGGAGTAGATTCGTTTCTGCTTCTCCTTAAGAAGGTTTTCTCCACTCGATGTCAATGATTTGACACTTCTCAAACACACCACGACCACGGGATTCGTCTTTCCACGTGGCTGTTTTTGGACGGACAGTGCATTACGATGTAAGTCCAGCCCTTTATCAGCTTGTGCACAAGTCACGGGCATCGAAGGTCAGGTATTTGAGCCACAGAAAAAGGAGGAAAAACAAAACAGAGGGTTGTTTCAGACTGTTCAAATTAAGCTGTTGCTTAAGCCTTCGTGAAAAAGGATCAAGCCATTGCCTAGTGCATAAATACATACGATTTTAATTATAATTATCATACTTATCATTGTTGTTATACTTATTTTGAAGATCAATCAATCACAGTCGAATTACAAACGAGATCAGAGCCTGAGCTACAAACACAGACTTGTATCTAAAAGATCATTTCCAAGTCCGTTTGTTGAAACTCGGCGCTGCTGTTGCTTCACTTGCTCAGTTCGGCACAAGATTCCCACAGGTTTATTCAGCATGGTTTGAGTTTGTCCTCAGAGCACATGTGTAGGCCTCTAAAACAGTGAGTTCAGATGTGAAGCACACAAACAGCAGAAAGAGCCAAAAAGGACCACAATTATAATAAACATGAGCCTGAATAATAACAGGACGGAACAGTTTAGACACACTGTGAAGGCAAACTGACCTCCGTCTTCACAGACATTTTTAACACCTCCCTGGAGTCATGCCACGTCCCAGCCTGCTTCAAGTCTGCCATCATTGTCCCTGTCCCAAAGAAGCCCCTGATCACTGGACTTAATGACTACAGGCCTGTGGCGCTGACGTCTGTAGTGATGAAGCCATTTGAGCGCCTGGTCTTGCCCCACCTCAAGTCCTTCACCTTCTCCCTGCTGGACCCCCTGCAGTTCGCCTACAGAGCCAACAAGTCTGTAGACGACGCCATCAACCTGGCACTCCACTTCATCCTGCAGCATCTGGACTCCCCGGGAACCTAGTCCAGGATCCTGTTCGTGGACTTCAGCTCTGCTTTTCAAACACATCTCCTGCTCTGCTCCAGGACAAGCTCTCTCCAGGTCAACGTGCCTGACTCCACCTGCAGGTGGATCACTGACTTCCTGACGATCGGAGGCAGTGCGTGCGGCTGGGGAAGAATGTCTCAGACACTCGGACTATCAGCACCGGAGTTCCTCAGGGCTGTGTACTTTCTCCTCTGTCTCTTCTCCCTGTACAACAAACTGCTGCACCTCCAGCCACGACTCCGTAAAACTCATCAAGTTTGCGGACGACACCACCCTCATCGGGCTCATCTCGGACGGGGATGAGTCTGTCTACAGGAGGGAGGTGGACCGGCTGGTGTCCTGGTGCAGCGGTAACAACCTGGAGTTCAACGCCCAGAAGACAGTGGAGATGATCGTGGACTTCAGTAAAGTCACAGCCCCCCAACCCCCCTCATCATGACAGACTCCCCATCACCACCGTGGACTCCTTCGCTTCCTGGCACCACCATCACCCAGGACCTCAAGTGGGAGCCCTCCATCAGCCCCCTCATCAAAAGGCCCAGCAGAGGATGTACTTCCTGCGGCAGCTGAGGAAAGCCAAGCTGCCAGTGCAGATGATGGTGCAGTTCTACACGGCCATCATTGAGTCCATCTCACCTCCTCCATCACCGTGTGGTAGCTGGACAGGGACAAACAGACTACAGCGCCCTCTGCTGGAGCCACAGCCAGGGACAAACAGACTACAGCGCCCTCTGCTGGAGCCACAGCCAGGGACAAACAGAGACTACAGCGCATTCACAGCTGATCACCGCTGACCCTCGTCACCCTGGACAAGGACTATTTTAAGATAAGATCACCTTTATTTGGACATTTCAGTGTTGCAACAAAGATTAGGTACAGAAACAGATTAGGCACAGAAGTATAATAATAAAAACAGATCACTCTTATAATCTTAATAATAATGAAATATTTTAACAAATATATATATATATATATAATATAATAATAATAATAATAATAATAATAATAATAATAATATCATTATTTTATTATTAATATAATCATATAATAATATTTGAACACCTCCCCTCAGACAGGAGGCTACGGTCCATCCGGACCAGAACCTCCCGCCACAAGAACAGTTTCTTCCCCTCTGCCGTTGGTCTCATGAACACTTCTAAACACCTGCCACTTTAACCACAACTTATTCAATCACTCACTGCACTGTCACTTTCTGCACAACTGTAAATTAAACTGTAAATTCTTGTGTACATAGTAAGCCTATTTTTAGTTTATACTTAATAAATTTTGATTTCTTTCATGTATGCCCTTTTGAGTTCATATATGTTGTTTTTATTATTGTTCATCATTGTATGTTGCACCTTAACACCGAAACAAGTTCCTACAATAAACTTTTTCTGATTCTGATTCTGACACACCAATTTGTAAGCTTCAGCCAGCTTTTTTAATCAATACATGGAATTTTAATAAGCAGAACGATTTCACCTCAAAAGTTACTTATTTATTTCCCCTTTTGCACCTGTCAAACTCGTCTCCTCAAATCTAATTAAGTCCGGTTGTCAGGAGCAGCTTTAACCTGGTGTGCGGTGATAGCTGCTGTCACGGCGGCGGACGCGGCGGCCCGTGTGATTTGAGGATATGATTCTCTCCAGATTGAAGTTGTCACTCTGAATTGGCTGCTTTCACTTTCTCTTATCACTTAGTAAACTGTCAACAGGGTCCTTAGCGCCGTGTTAGAGGCGCTAATGCCATTGCGCGCAGATTGTTTCCAGGTTGCCGTGGCGAGCAGGCGGAGGAGTAGGAGGCGAAGCAAATGAGGCAAATGTAAAATAAACATAAAGCTCTGAGAAGTGGCAGAAGCGCTGAGGCTTTGTGCAGTAATTATCCTTCTGTGGATGTGCTTCTGCAGCCGCTGATTAACTGTTCTCTTAAAGGACAAATGTGTGCATCGTTTCTATTGTCGTTGTCATAGAAACATGCCCTTTGTACCTTTTGTTTTTGGCATCTCATGTTTTAGAACTTAACGGACACATGGTATTGTGCAAAATTGACTTGATTCTTTTTTCAAACCATGTAATTACATTGTTCACTCGTCAAAGACATACCTGGAGTTGTGTTTAGCTTCGTCCGCACTTCATTGATCCTGTTCATGAGCTCTTCTTCTCTGCTCCTTCTCTGGGCCTCACAAAAAACACTTGGTTTCAAACTTCCCAGATTCGTGTCGTCAAAGAGCTGTGGTATGGTAATTCCCTCTGCTGCCAGTGGATGGAGTGCAAACACAAAATCCCTATAGGGGAACGCCTGATCTAAAAAACGTAATATATGCTTTCAGTAGATGCATTATTTCTAAAACATGAGATGCCAAAGATACTCGAGCATGTTTGTATTATTATTATTATTATTATTATTATTATTATTATTATTATTATTATTAGTATTACTATTACTATTACTATTATTATTATTATTATTATTATTATTATTATTATTATTATCATTTTTAATTGTGTAAAAATAAAACTGGAAAAATATATTTAAAAAAGAAAGTAAAAAAGTAAATGGATTGATTGATTGATTGATGAGGAAAAAAACATCTTGGTATGTTTTTGAGGAGGGAACAAGTTGTGGCAAACCAAACGGACACAGGCTTTTCAATGAAGTGTCGTCAACCTCAACCGGGTCAATAAAAACAAGGAAGTGGATTCAAGAATATGTTTGACTCGACCGTTAAACCCTAAATGCTGCTAAAACATGCAACAAGAGCTCAGTGCGCCATCGACAAACGTATGCTGAGAGGAGTGTAGTGTGTGCATATGTTATTATTATTAAATGCTTTTCGTGATGTACTGACTGGATTTTGTACGCGCTGCGGTGATATTAAAGCTTATTTTACTCTGAATTGAGGACAACGGCGGCTGAAGCTGGCAGGCCGACAGAAAATGGAAAGAAAAATCAAAACAATGAAACGGTCACAATCGAGAATATCGCGAATACAAATGTAAATATTGTGTTGTATTGTGTCTATATCGTGTAAAGGCTGCAAATAGAGCTGGGTAATCCCAAAGAAGTGACATTTTAGCCAGTCTTTTTTGATAGATTGCATATTATCATCTGACTTTTTGTCACTCAGCCCTTGAATTAAAATGTTACTTCTAGAAACAAAAGAAAAGTCGACCTCCCAGAACTCTTGCTATAGGAACTAGGAACTGCAGTCTTCCTGATTGGATCACAGTACAGCTTCGTTACTGTGGAAATTGAAGGGCGCTTTTTCCGATTAAGTTTGAACCAAAAGCATGTTATTCAGCCTTCATGTCATGAGCAGGTGTTTTGAGCTCGGATTTTCCCCCTCAAAACCAATGCATTTTTATACAGCAATCAATATCCCATCACCGCAGTCAGGTAGCGCGTGTGGATGTGAACACAGCCACTTCCTGGTTCATCCGTGCGCTTTGACAACACAATTAGACCGGGGCAGTGAGCAGAAAATACCACCCAAAGTGAGACGACAAGCCCGGCTTCAATATTTGCAGCTCAGAGCGGAGGAGCCAAAACAATCAGACTCCACACGAACGCGAAGATGAAAAGCCTCAATCCAAACAATGCCAAATGTGTGCGGGCAAACTTCCCCGGCGCCGACCGGCTCCGCGGGGACAACCGGAGAGCGCGTGTCCTGGAAAGACACCGCGAGTTTGATGTAAGGACAGAGACAGGAGCGAACTGCATGGCAATAATGGGATATGATGTTTTAAAGTAGTCGTAGTTACAGATCAAAAAAAACATTTTCAATTTTGGGTCGGGGAAACATTTAAGCCTCCAAAAAATATCATGTGTTTGTATTTTATTGTAAAAAGTCTCTGGCTTTTTTATGTTGAGTGCAGTCAAATTTAAGAAATTTATTAAAAATTAAATACAAACACAAATATAAACATTCAGAATATATATTTTTTTCTTCTCACGACATATAGAGCTGTATTTTGAAACCCCAATCTTGGCGTTAACGGGAACCTAGGCCAGCGGGCGGTTCCACGTCGGGCTTCTGCTACCTTCACAACGTTAACGCCAGCGGAATGGAGCGCACGTCCATGGGCTTTTCCCCACGGACTGCCTGGATTAAACCAAGACTAAACCACGTCCGGAACCTGGAGGCGCTGAGCACTGAACGCACCGCAGTCCTTGCACACATCTCTGCACATAAACTCGACTTGTGAGCCATAAACGAGGACTGGCAGCAGCAGGGCCATAGGAGTGGATGATCCTGAAGTGCACACCCCCATTCTGAGTGCGATGACCCGCATTAGTGCCAGGCCCAAGTGCGGAGACTGTAGTGCATTTTGTGCTGGTTTAGTCTCAGTTTAGTCTGGGCTAATTGGGGAAAACCCCATGGACATACGCTCCACTCCCCGGGGATGAAAGTGCCGAGCCTACTCACGGGAACATGGCACAACTCTGCATAACCCTGTGGTGCTTGCCCCCGCCGCCGGGGAATGGAGCATGTCCTCGTGATGAGCTTGTCCCAATTTAGCCGGACAAAATCAAGGCCAGTTCCAGGACAACAAGGAGGAGTCGCACCGTTACGCACAGCTGGACACCGGTGGAGGTGGGGCGTGCCAATCTGAAGAGCTGGAGAGCAGCTGGGCGAGAGGATTTAAATGAGGCCGCCTGGCTTTGATTGGCTGTGAGGAGGCGCTGAGGGGAGTGACCTGCCTCTGCGCCGGGGAGGAGGGGAGCAGGGGCCGTGAAGCCTCAGGTCTTTCAGGCTTGGCTCTGTTTGAGAGCTGAAGCCAATGTCATTAAAAGGATATTTAGGGACAAAGTAAAAAAGTTTGAGTGGAATGCTTATAAAAGGCCTAGTAACATTTGTTGAACATACCTCGGAGAACTTAGAGATAGTGTCCTTTAGTATTAGGTTGATGAAAGGGATTAAATGCAGAAATGTTAAAGGGTTAAAGGGACAAATGTATAATTTACTTTTATGAGCGTTTAATTGTAATGGTGTTCCCTCATCATAAACTCACTGAAATTCGTACTTCGACTGATGTGTGCATCTTTGAGTAATCCTGCATTGTTCATTGTACGTTCGAGGCTTGAGTGCTCAGAAAATCTCTGTTTTCACCTACCTCTCATGCCCTCCCACTTCTGTACTGACTTGCGATTTTTCAAAAAAGGCCTTGTTTAATGTTTTTAATGTTTACTAGCGTTTACACCTGCTGATGGGACGTTCTCATCTCTCGTAGTCTTGATAAATCAGACGGCGCCCACAAAACATTGCAATTAGCATTTTCTCTGCCACAAATTATGCACGTTGGGGCAAAATTTCCCAGTTTTGCATATTCGCTGGGGTCCCATGTGCGGCCTGAGAGGGTCGTAAATCTCAACTGGACATTTTTCACAGCTTAATGTGCCAGTTTAGCCTCAGTGTAATGCTATACTGTGGAACATTCCAAGCCACTTCATAACAGCTACATGAAGACCAGACCCTCCACTGGAAAAGTGAATGGCAATGTGTTGAAAACTATATTTTAAAAAGCTTGAAGTTCTGTAAGAGGCACTTTACAAGATTAGAGTCAATCACTTTTCCGTAAGAAGCCTTTGCTCCGCCGAGACCGAGAAACGCACGAACCCAATCAGACTCAAACACGACAGAACTGCACGCCTCTAAATGTGGAGCCCTGAGCTCATACAGCCGGGCACGGCGCCCCCTGGAGTCAGGGAAACGGAGAGAAAGGAGAGAGAGTGAGGGGGACAGAGAGATACAGAGACAGAGACAAAGATAGAAACAGACAGAGAGATGGAGGCAGAGAAAGAGTGATGAGAGAGCAGGAGAATGATAGAGAGTGATGAGAGAGCAGGAGAATGATAGAGAGAGTGATGAAAGAGAAAGAGAGAGAGTGATGAGAGTGCAGGAGAATGATAGAGAGTGATGAGAGAGCAGGAGAATGAGAGAGAGTGATGAGAGAGCAGGAGAAAGAGAGAGAGAGTGATGAAAGAGAAGGAGAGAGAGTGATGAGAGAGCAGGAGAATGATAGAGAGTGATGAGAGAGAAAAAGAGAGAGTGATGAGAGAGCAGGAGAAAGAGAGAGTGATGAGAGAGCAGGAGAATGAGAGAGAGTGATGAGAGAGCAGGAGAAAGAGAGAGAGAGTGATGAAAGAGAAGAAAGAGAAAGAGAGAGAGTGATGAGAGAGCAGGAGAATGATAGAGAGAGTGATGAAAAGAGAAAGAGAGAGAGTGATGAGAGAGCAGGAGAAAGAAGAGAGAGAGTGATGAAAGAGAAAAGAGAGAGAGTGATGAGAGAGCAGGAGAATGAGAGAGAGTGATGAGAGAGCAGGGAGAAAGAGAGAAGAGAGTGATGAAAGAGAAAGAGAGAGAGTGATGAGAGAGCAGGAGAAAGAGAGAGAGAGTATGAAAGAGAAAGAGAGAGAGTGATGAGAGTGCAGGAGAATGATAGAGAGTGATGAGAGAGCAGCGAGAAAGAGAGAGAGAGTGATGAAAGAGAAAGAGAGAGAGTGATTGAGCGAGAGCAGGAGAATGATAGAGAGTGATGAGAGAGAAAGAGAGAGAGTGATGAGAGAGCAGGAGAAAGAGAGTGATGAGAGAGCAGGAGAATGAGAGAGTGATGTAGAGAGCAGGAAGAAAGAGAGAGAGAGTGATGAAAGAGAAAGAGAGAGAGTGATGACGAGAGCAGGAGAATGATAGAGAGTGATGAGAGAGAAAGAGAGAAGATGATGAGAGAGCAGGAGAAAGAGAGAGAGAGTGATGAAAGAGAAAGAGAAGAGAGTGAAGAGAGAGCGGGAGAATGAGAGAGAGTGGTGAGAGAGCAAGAGAAGAAGAGTGAGAAGAGCAGAGAAATAAAGAGAGAGAGAGTATGAGAGAGCAGAGAAAGAGAGAGATGATGAGAGCAGGAGAAAGAGAGAGATGATGAGAGAGCAGGAGAAAGAGAGAGAGAGTGATGAGAGAGACAGAAGAGAGGAGAGAGAGCGAGAGAGAGAGAGTGATGAGAGAGCGGGAGAAGAAAGAGAGAGAGATGAGAGAGCCGGAGAAAGAGAGAAGAGAGATTGATGAGAGAGCGGGAGAAAGAGAGAGATGAGATGAGAGAGGCAGAAGAGAGTGATGATGAGACGGGAGAAAGAGAGAGAGAGATGAAGAGAGCGGGAGAAAGAGAAGAGAGTGAGGAGGAGAGCAGGAGAAAAGAGAGAGAGTGATGAGAGAGCGGGGAGTGAAGACAGAGAGAGATGAAGAGAGAGAGAAGGAAAGAGAGAGTGATGAGAGAGCGGAGAGTGAGAATGAGAGAGAATGAGAGAGAGCGGGAGAAGAGAGAGAGAGTATGAGCAGGATGAGAGAGCGGAGAAGAGAGAAGAAGAGATGAGAGAGCGGGAGAAGAGAGAGAGTGATGAGGAGAGCGGGAGAAAGAGAGAGAGGATGAGAGAGCGGGAGAAAGAGAGAGAGTGATGAGAGAGCGGGAGAAAGAGAGCAGTGATGAACTTGAGAGAGCGGAGAAAGAGAGAGAGGATGAGAGAGCGGGAGAAGAGAGAGAGAGTGAGAAGAAGAGCGGGAGAATGAGAGAGTTAGTGATGAGAGGCAGAGAAAGAAGAGAGAGTGATGAGAGAGAGCAGGGAGAAGAGAGAGAGGTGATGAGAGAGCGGAGAAAGAGAGAGAGTGATGAGAGAGCGGGAGAAGAAGAAGAGAGGTGATGAGCAGACGGGAGAAAGAGTGAGAGTGATCTGGAAAGGAAAAAAAGCGGGCAAAAATGCACGGTGAGAGAAAAGAGAGTATGGCGAGGAAAACTGGGAGAAAGAGAGAAGACGTGATGACGAGGAGCAGGAGAAAGAGAGCGGGAGAAAGAGAGAGAGTGATGAGAGAGCGGGAGAAAGAGAGAGTGATGAGAGAGCGGGAGAAAGAGAGAGCAATAAAGGGGAGGAGTGAGGGAAAGCGAGTAGAAGATATAGAGATAAAGGGGGAGAAGAGAGAGGGAAGCAGAGAGAGAGTGTGAGGGAAAGAGACTGGACTGGATAGTGGGAGGGAAATTACTGGGGAGAAGAGGAGGAGAAGAAGAAGAAAGAAAGAAAGTTGGAGAGAGAAAAATAGAGAAAAGGAATGAGGGAAAGAGAGTGGGAGGAAGAGAAAGATGAAGGAGCGAGAGGGAAAGAGAAAACAAGAGAAGAGATGGAATAAGAGAGTGAGGGTAAGGGATTGGGAGAGAGATACAGGATGAAGGGGGCAGAGAGGTAGAGGGGGGAGAAGGGGAAGAGAGGGAGAGAGCGCAGAACTTCTCCAGATGAGTGCTCTCCCAGTTCTTCAAATATGACTTCGTACACGAGTGTTATTACCAACACAAACCTGCCGCGCGCACAAAGCACGACCATGGAAGAAGTGTCTGAATCGGCTGTTCGAGTCTTTCAGTTCGAGACAACCTGGTTTGGATGTTCTTCTTCACTTTAGGTAACCAGGATGGTCCTACGGAGATGAAGACGCTCTTTTGCAGGGAAAATGCAGAGGAAATGAAAGTGACGTATGAGAGGGGTTTACCATTTTCAAAAGTTTATACCTGTTCTGCATAAGAATGATATGGAGTAGGTGTTTGTGGAGAGGCAAAGGTCAAACCAGAACCAGAACCTCATGAACACATATCGGAACTTTAAACGATGTTGTTGATTCTTGCATTGTCTTTCGCAACAATAAAAATAAAGTTCACAGTAAGCTCAGATGGTGCAACGTTTCTTTTTGTTCTCTAAGAGGCCATCTCTGGGCCTCCTCTGGGCCTCCTCTGGCTCTTCTCTGGTTCTTCTCTGGCTCTCCTCTGGTTCTCTTCTGGCTCTTCTCTGGCTCTCCTCTTTCTCTCCTCTGGTTCTCCTCTGGTTCTTCTCTGACTCTTCTATGGTTCTCTTCTGGTTCTTCTCTGGTTGTCCTCTTGTTCTCCTCTTGCTCTCCTCTTGCTCTACTAAGACTCTTCTCTTGCCCTCATCTGCCTCTTCGCTTTGCCCTCATCTGGCTCTTCTCTTGCCCTCATCTGGCTCTTCTCTTTGCCCTCATCTGGCTCTTCTCTTTGCCCTCATCTGGCTCTTCTCTTGCCTTCCCCTTGTTCTTGCCCCATGGTTTCATTCTGGTTTTCTTCCTGGTTCTCCTCTGGTTCTTTTCTCTCCCTCTATTGGTTCTTTCTGGTTTCTTCTTCTGGTTCTCCTGCTGTTCATTCTGCTGGCCCTCCTATGGTTCTTCTTTGGTTCTCTTCTGGTTCTCTCCTGGACCTCCCTGGCTCTTCTCTTGCCTCTCTAGTTCTTCCCTGTCTTCTGGTTTCTTCTGGTCTCCTCTGGTTCTTCTCTGGACCGCCTCCTGGGAGGTTCTTCTACTGGTTCTCATTTGTGTTCCGCTCGGTTCATTCTCTGGCCCTCCTAGATGGTTCATTTCTATTGGTTCTCTTCTGGTTCTCCTCTGGCCTCCTCTGGCTCTTTCTCCGTGCCCTCCCTGTTGCCCTTTCTTGTCCCTCCTCTGGCCTGTCTCTGCCCCCCTCGGGTCTCTGTGTGATGGCCCGGTCTGTCGCTGGTCAGGGGCAGTCTTCAGTGTCCGAGCCTAATCGATGATGCTGGACTTCAGCGGAGTGCGTGAGAGCCCCAAGGGTGAATGGAGCTTAATGTATTCATCCACTCATTACCACTCATCACCGTCGGGCTGGACGGCCCATTAGCGGCACATATAGGCACTTCATATCAGATTGACATCTATAGGATGAGATGGAAATAAGTCATGACAGTAATAGAAAATAGAAATGCACACGAATGTGAACCTTTTCTGGAATTTGGAGAAGTATTTTTGCGTAGTCACTTGCTAAAAAACTAAATAGAAAATACCACGTGGAATTGATATTTAATTCTACAAATAGTATGTGCACTCAAATATCAGAAGAATAGACAGTGACCACATCTAAATGTTTTATTTTTGTGGCTGATTCTAGTTCCGTATCCATGGTTCAGCCATGGTTTCAAGTCCAATGGTTCAAGTCCATGGTTCAGTCCATGGTTCATCCCATGTTCAGGTCTCCAATGTTTCAAGCATCCACACGAGGATTGTCCCTGTACTTCAAATCATCTATTCCAGATGACATTTGTATTCCAGACATTTTGTATTTTCTGTAATTAGCAGTGAATTACCAATGCTATTAAAAATGTGTATTAAATTGTTCCTTTATTAAAAAAAAAAACGGCCCGAGAGCTGTGGCACCGCCTGCTCCTGACAGGTTTCCCAGTGGCAGCGTAGGCCGGGTCAAATGCAAAGAATCAATTTCACTCACGAGGGATTAAAAAAGATATGCTGCACTGAGGGTTGTTCCGACAAAACGTCTCAAACCAAAGGATTCTTTCTCTTCTGTCACGTCTCCAAAGACCCCGTTTGTCCAGAAGTGTGTGACTGTGGTCAGGAGGGACCAGTGGACTTAAAGAGATCACTCCAGACTGAGCTGTTTGTTTCAGGTCGTTAGCAACGGGCTAATGCTAGTTTACGTGTTATTGCGTGGCTATGCTAATAAACGTTAGCCAACTTTCAGACAGTTTTAACGAGCCTCATTTCCAACTGTCCGGATGTTATATTTTAGGATCGTGGGACAGAGGGCGCGTGTCCGGTGCAGAGGGGGCGTGTCCGGTGCAGAGGGGGCATGTCCGGTGCAGAGGGCGTGTCCGGTGCAGAGGGCGTGTCCGGTGCAGAGGGCTTGTGGACGAGGAAGCGCTGTAGACAAGCATCTTTACCCTTTTACGCTCTGTTTTTCATGACAATCTGGAGAGGCAAACAGCACATGTGCCGTCTTCAAAATGGCGGTGACAACAAATAATGAATACCTCAATCTTTAGCTTTATTTACGCTTGTTTCATTAATCTGCTTGGGTTTAAATGTCCCAAATTTGTGAGGTTTTAAGGTGGAAATCTGGAGGTCCCGGGAGCAGTTTTTAAGCCCATAAATCAATATAAGAAACCCCCAACGTTCCAGATTCAAGCGCTCGTCTGCTCTGGGCAGTTCACCGACACCGCGGCGAGTCCGGGTCGTCATCGCCGGGTTCCTCTCCGCGCTGGGTTTCTTTTTGATGAGACGTCTCCGCACCCTAACATGTCAGGTCCACTTCTCCACAGTCTGTCGTTTGTTCGTTTGCTTTTCACGACGATTCATCACATCGGACGCAGGAGAGCCGCGTCGGATCGGGGGGGAAGGCAAACTTGTTCAACGTCGCGACGCCTTGGAAAAAATAATAAATGAAAGTAATCGCTCCGGCGCCCGATCCGTCTGTGGCCTTTTAGCAGGAAATGTCAAATCCACAGGGAAAAACAGCGAATGAAACAACTGTCTGTTTCACGAGCCAAAGTGTCCGTCATAATCGCGCTAAAATTGATTTTCACATTTTTACTTTTGGAGGGTAGATTTGAGGGCAGGAAACTTTATGTACGACGGCGGGGAATCAAAAGCGCCAAAATCGATCAAGTGGTTTTAATTTAAAAAAATGAAAAAAATAAAAATCCTGTTAAAGTCAATACAATATTTACACAACTGTCCAATGTCTTATACATAAATCCAATACATCTGGGACTTACCACTTATAATAATAATAATGATAATAATAATGATAATAATAATAATAATAATAATAATAATAATAATAATAATGATGATTATGATGATAATAATAATAATAATAATATGTAGTAAAAAACTTTATTAAGAAAGATGTATTATTAGTAACTTCTTAATTCATACTCCAACCCTCCTTAATTATGTAGTTAATAAGCTTGAATCGTTCTAAATAAAGATGATTAAGGTGTAGTTATTAGATTATAAAGTGGTACCGACTATTTACTATTTAGTCTTTATTTGGTCTTTTCGCCATTCAAAAGATATAATATTCATCAGCGTTAAATTGATATTTGATTATCATTCTGAAACCCACAGACATAGTAAGTTTTGTAGCTTTTTTTTTTTGGCCACACTTTAGTCGTTGGCGCTTTTGTTTCGCCCGATTAAACTTTATACGGTAACATGGAAACTGCAGGATGTTAATGAGTTCAACGGCGTGTGACCCCAACGTCTGTATCAGTCATGAATGTGAGCGTCGCTGCAGTGTTCCTATTGTTTATCTGGTTTTCTACAACTGTTTACTTCCGTATCTTTTTTTTTTTTTAGATGTCAGGTGCAAAACTAAACATTTTGCAAATTAGAGTTGTATAATTGTGTACTTGGTGTTAAACTATAGCAGCTTAAAGTGCGTATGATTTTTTAATTTGGACTTTATTGTTACAGAGTGTTTATACCTGTTGTACATATAAATTGCAGCTTTTCACCAATCGAGCAGGTATTTGTGGAGAAAACGTTGAAAAATCTATGAATTCATGAATTCAACACAATAAAGTCGCTCTCATATATTTGTATTTGTCAAATGAAAAAAACTGTGACATCAGACGAGTTTTGGCCTGGTGTTTGCTGGGTAATTTCCTTTTGTGATGTCATTGATTACAAACAGGAAGTGAAATTCTAAACCTATAACAAGAGCTACTCTGTGATAACATTTGTATAAGTTTTAGCAACATTGAAAACATATTTATCATAACTGCGTTTTAACTCAATGAGTCGTCCGACCTGTAGGGGGCGCTTTAATGTACATAGATGCGGCTTGGAGAAAGTTAGAGAGTTAGTTTAAATACTTACTTACTTCTTTCTCTATTTGACAATCAGGTACCGCAGCTTTAATAAGGAATATTTTACTTGCTGGCATCAATTAATCCCTTATAGCAGGGGTGTCAAACTCATTTTGGGCCGCAGGCCGAATTTCAACACTCAGGTTGGGTCGCGGGCCGAACATAACGTAAAATATAAAACAATAAAAGATATAAGAAATGAATAGCTTTATAGTAATAGTTCTTTGTGGACACATTCATGCAGCAGCAGCAGAAACAAGAGAACATGGACTTGTGATATGATTTCTGATATGAAATGTTGAGATCACAGATCTGTTGGTTGTTGCTGCACAAACTCAATATGATTCTCACTATTTTTATAGTTTAAGCTGATTTTAAGTGACAGATTATTCATGGTGGTGAACCAAATGAGTGCATTGTGTTTGTATTCAACAGTCCCATTAGTGTGGACAAGTCATGTTCATACTTTATTACATTCTGAACCTGTGTTTTTACTGTGGCTCATGATCTGTCCAGGTTTTGCAATGTTTCCCTCACAGAGCTGTTATCGCAGAAAGTTTGTTTTTCTTGTTGTTAGCTCCACATTAGCTCCACTTTTAGCGCGTCTATATGTCCACAAAACCGTCTCCTTTCTTTCTTTCCACGTGTTTCCCAAAAACGTCTCTTTCCTGGTTAGGACCTCTGCTCAAATCTGTAAAGTGCGGGTCGCGCGTTGGACTTCTAAAAGACCTGGCACTTGCACGGCAGCACAGAGCAGCGTGGGGGAGGGGGCGGCGTGCAAAGGATTGTGGGACTGTGTAGTTCCAGCGATAAAAATGCTATAGGTCTATCGGAAATGATTGAATATAAATTAGAAATGTTTGGCTGGCCAGATTAAAACGTCTGGGGGGCCAGATTTACACATTTACTGCCCTCTAAAGGCCGGAGGGAGCATTTGGTTTGTATTTATTTTAAAAAATCATAACTTTTGATAGAAATGAGCTAGAGTCTCGCTTCTTTTTCAACGGGCCGGGTCCGTATGTTTGACATGCCTGCCTTATAGCATCATTTGAAAGCACAAAAAACGATTCTATGCATTAAGATCTATATTAACTCACTAGTCCACCCGTCTCAGCTCTGTTTTCAATGCATTCTCTTTATGTCGACCTAGTTTCCCATTTCATGCCCAAGGAAAAGAAGTAAGGAACAAGAATGCACCTCTTTTCGTTTATCATAAAAAGCTTGGAGCAAAATGATATTGAAAAGAGCGTATAGAACTGCTGTAGGTTGGCGCGGAGACACGTTCTCTCTGGCTGGATTACGGCTGTGTCTCCCCGTGTTGTGTGGGAGGTCTATGGAGACGCGCAGATGAAGCTGTGGTGGTGGTGTGGGCTCTGCTGAATTATGCTCCTTGTTTTTTTTTTTTCCATGGCGCTGAAGGCCTCGCAGGCTCACTTTCAACAATTTCACACATGTCCTGCAAAAGAGACGAGCGCTGGAGGAGAGCGCGGGGGGAGGTGCAGGGGCTACGGGAAGAGTAGAAGGGATTATAGATTTTCAACCCAAACAGTTCTGTCAGTAACTTACTTGAGAACAACAAAGTTTAGAGCCTGATGGATGGATTTGTGGGTTCTGATAATAACGAGACATTAGACAGTGAGATCATTGTTTTAAATCACATTCATACAGCGCTTCATCCCTTCACAGCCTCATTCATACACCAAAGTACACAGACACTGAAGGCAAGGAGGGTCAAGGGTTTTGCCCAAGGACACAAAGGCAGCAAGCAACGTCCTGGAGAAGGGCTTTTGGGGTGATCGAACCTTAGATGCCACGACCCGGACCTGTAGACCCAGATGCTTCTCAACGGCCTGGATGAATGCTGTGTACTCTAGATGAACGCGCTCTAGTCTAGATGAACACACTCTACTCTAGAGGAACGCTCTCTACTCTAGATGAATGCTCTCTACTCTAGATGAACGCTCTCTACTCAAGTTGAACGCGCTCTACTCTAGATGAACACACTCTACTCTAGAGGAACGCTCTCTACTCTAGATGAACGCTCCCTACTCTAGAGGAACACTCTTTACTCTAGATGAACGCGCTCTACTCTAGATGAACGCGCTCTACTCTAGATGAACGCGCTCTACTCTAGATGAACGCTCTCTACTCTAGATGAACGCGCTCTACTCTAGATGAACGCTCTCGCTCTACTCTAGATGAACGCGCTCTACTCTAGATGAACGCTCTCTACTCTAGATGAACGCGCTCTACTCTAGATGAACACGATGAACTCTACTCTAGATTAACGCTCTCTACTGTAGATGAACGCTCTCTACTCTAGATGAACGCGCTCTACTGTAGATGAACGCCCTCTACTCTAGATGAACGCGCTCTACTCTAGATGAACGCGCTCTACTCTAGTTTAACTGCAGCCTGTCCGTCCGTGGGAGGATCTCTCCTTCTCTGTGGTTCTCAGAGGTTTCTACTCTTTCCAACAGGGTCTTTTCCAACAGGGTTTGTTCCTGCAGAAGGAGCCTCTCAGGACAGGGGACGCTGGGACAGTTATCATTTGCTAAATCCCTGTGAAAATGGTTTAATCTGCTTCTATTTCATCGTCGCCTTCGAGGCAACTGCAGTTTGGATTTTGAGCGTTACAAAAATAAATGTAATTTAATTCATTCACTGACTTTTCCATGCTCCGTAAGCTAAAGTTAAAACCTTTTTTTTTAAAGAAGTAAATATTTTGTATGAATATAAATTGTAAAAGCAAGCCTTTTTATTAAATCTGACTGCTGCGACATGCGTCTGCATCTTATCGTAAAACATTTTATTGATTGAAAACCAGGAATAAAGAGCCTGATATATTTCCGTGTAATGTTTTGGCTGTGTTTGTGCGTAAATACAAGTGATGCGCCAAAGGGTGTGTGAGATGAAATGACTGATCTCCAGGAGTGTTTTGTTCTCCTGGTTTACGTGTTTCAGCCGCTTCCTTGCTTGCGGATCTTGATGGTCTTTTCTGCTTTCTGGACGTAGATGAAACACGTAAAGCAAGTGAACAAAACGCTCTTTTTACCTATAACAGTCTAAAAAAAGAAGACAGAATTCAACTCAAACAAAGATACTGAACTCAGCTGCTAAAATTTCCTTTGTTTTTCTTTCATCTCCATTTGTCTTGTGAGTTTTGTGGCGCATTTGCATCTTCCACAATCGTACGCTCTCTTAGTCCAACAGTTGAGCGTACACCGTGGTCCGCGGCGTTTGCCTGGCGGTGTCCGTGCGGTCTCTGCCCTGTCCGCCGCACACAAAGTCACTCCGGTGTTTGGTTGTTTGCCGTGTTCTCGCCGTGACGCTGCGGTCGGATCCGTCTGATAGCTTATCTTCGAAATCCCTCACCTCACGGCCGCGACTCGGCGAGATAAAAACGAGGGAACAACAGCGTCTGAACAAATAGAGAGAGAGAGAGAGTGAGAGAGAATATAGGGAGAGAAACAGGGGAGAAAAAATGAGGAGAGAGCGAGAGTCTGTTGGCAAATGAGGAAGAGAAAGATAGAGAGAGAGGGATGAGAGAGAAATGGATGATGTGACAGAGAGAGAGGGGAGAGAGTAAGGGAAAGGAGAGAGAGAGAGGGAGAGAGAGGAGACAGATGAGAGAGAAATGGATGATGTGACAGAGGGAGAGGGGAGAGAGAATGCGAGGAGACAGAAGGGAGAGAGAGGAAGAAAGAGGTTGGAAGAAGGGAGGAGAAAGAGGGGAGTGGGCAAGGGAAAGAGCGTGAAAAAGGGAAAGAAAGAATGCAGGAAAAGTGAGAAAAGGGTCCAAAGTTATTTTTTAGCGTCTTGATTTTCACCTTGATTCATTAATTTCACAACTTTACGAGGCCAGCGCGAAGTTTATCAGTCAGGGTAACGCTAACTACAACTAGCATGCTAACAGCACATGTCCTGGTTCATGCCCTGTGGCTTTATTTTTTCTGAATGATAAAATGTGACATAAACAACAAAACACAACTTTCAATTGCATTTACTTTTCAGTGTGGATTGAATTAAAACTTAAATTTGCTTGTCTGTTTTTTGTATTTATTTTTTAATCAAGAAAACTGCAGATAGAGTTGACACAGAAGGCACTCAAATTCAGGTTTACAATCAGCAGTCCAACTACATCGTAAACACTCCACAAATCACTCTTTTGAAGACAATGCGGCGCATATTTAAGTACGGAAAGGTGTGAAGGAAGCAACATTTGTGAAAAAAAAAAAAAGAAGAGAAATGGTAATTATATAAACGGCCCTC
Organism: Chaenogobius annularis; assembly: GCA_015082035.1. Lineage (NCBI taxonomy): Eukaryota > Metazoa > Chordata > Actinopteri > Gobiiformes > Gobiidae > Chaenogobius > Chaenogobius annularis. The sequence goes on from BJKM01000725.1 coordinate 188,133, forward strand.
TGTTTACAACCATATCAGGACACTTTGGTGCAGTGAAAGATCAAGCCAATCAAACGCTAATCAGGTAACAGCAGTGGAGGAGGAGTCAGGCCAGTCCCAACCCACCAACGACCCGTAACGAGGTGAGCGCGCAAACCAAACAAGGGCAGGGCAGTTTGAGGTAAAATGTCCCCCGTTTACGGCTGGACAAATCTAGTTCAGTGCGGTATGAATTCTCATCTCTCAGGCCAGTGCTCAGGCAGGTGAAACGTCTCGATCTCACCTCATCTCACCTGTACTCTCCAAGTTTTAACATGTCGGCATCGTAACTTCATCAACATCGAATGAACTCCGAGCTCCAGTTAAATATTCTCGTGAACGTCCCCAGGCACCGCAGCAGCCGAGCGGAGCGAGCGAGCTGCAGTCGCAACCATTTCTTTGAGGAGAGCGAGTGAACAAATATCATCAGAGAGAAGAGCAAACACTCAGCAGATGTCCTCAAATCTCCACTTTATGAAGAACTTTTCATTGCAGCCGCGCGGCAGAAACCGATCGCCGACTTTGAATCAGTCTGGTGTAATCGCCGGGTTTTCAAACGGCAGTGTTTTACCAAGATGCTTTATTAATGGGGGACAATTACTAATGAGTGTATCTCGTTTGAAGTAACTGTGACATGTTTCTCTTCGTATTTCAAATCTGCCGAGAAATATCCAGCAAATAAAGACGTTTTTTACGTTTTTTTCCCACGTTTTTTCCACTCTGGAACACAAACCGAGACCAACGAAAAATGATAATAATACCAAATGATGAGAGTAATAATAATGGCACAATGTGATGAAGCATAAATGAGGTAAACGCGGTAACATCACATACAGTCTGTAACTCCTTGTTGATTTCGGTCCAATACTTTTGAGCAACAGGACAAAACATGTAATAGTTTGGTTTGCCTCCAACAGTCGGCGTTTTCCTGTGAGTAATGGGCACTTTGGAAACCTGACACATTTTTTGCCAACAGAATTCCCTCCAGACATGTGATTGTGGGGGTCCTCCACTGGGGATGTCAGAACAAGGTTAACTTCTGTTTTCCCATTTGTTTTTTAATATATCCAGTAGAGTAGATGTCAAGGTTAATAATGCGTTGATATCATTTGGACATTTTTCCCTTTTGAAAGTTTTATAAAGTTCTGATTTATAAGCCTTGATAATAAGTTCAGTCAGAGGGTTATAATGTTCATTACTTTGTTTTATTTCTTGGTTATAATAACTCCTTATTTGTAAATACCTACAGAAGTCCTGTTTCTCCAAGTTAACGGATTCTTTCAACATGTCAAAGCGTTTCATGTGATTATCTTTCACAATCTGGTTAAAAGCTTTTAGACCTTTTGTGTTCCAGACCTTGAATCTCAATTGTTGGTCATATCTTTAACCAATCACAGGGACGGGTGAACTGTCAATAGACTCAATAGACTTTATTTAACTTTTATTGTAAAGATACTAAGTGTGCACAAATAGTGATCCGGCTCCAAGGAAACAGGAAGCGTTCCACTATTTACAGCGGCTGTTACTGATGAAACTTCTGAGCTTTTAACGACATAACTGTGATTCCTCTTCATCCATTCACTCACACTTGTATTTCGCTTGACTCTTGCTGGATTGAGTAATCCGAAAGCGTCGAAAAATGTCAGTTTCCTCCTTCCTCCGCTCACTGTCCCGCTTTTACGTGAGATTATTCTACACGGACAGATTACAAGTCATACGTGCGGCGTTCAGAAATGTTGCGTGGCCATTTTCAAACAAACAGCGACGCGCCGCTTAATTGTCAGAATACGCACACAAAACTCCATCGTTCAACTGACGAGGAGGGAGTGTTGTCAGGTGGAAGGCTTTTCAAGAGAACGTGATCAATATGACAAGTTTAACAGAAGATGAGATGGTTGAACGTTTGTGGATTTCTATTTTGGATATTTCTTTGACAAACAGTCGATCTCCCACAGAGTTACACGGGCCCACCCTCTGAGACTTCATCAGATTCTGGAACGGGAACACCATTTATGGGCAAAAGTTCCAGAACTATAACTTAAAGTGAGAGCGGGGGAGAGAGGGGAGAGAGGGGGGAGAGGGGGGAGAGGCGAGAGAGGAGGAAGAGAGCGGGAAGAGAGAGGGGGAGAGGGGAGAGAGGTGGTGAGAGAGGGGAGAGGCGAGCAGATGGAGGGATAGAGAGGGGGAGACGAGAAGGGGGAGAGAGAGGGGAGAGAGTGGGAGAGAGAGAGGGGGGAGAGAGGAGAAGAAGAGGGGAGAGGCGAGAGAGGAGGGAGAGAGAGGGGGGAGAGGGGAGAGAGGGGGAGAGGGAGAGAGGAAGAGGGAGAAGAGAGAGGGGGAAGAGAGGGGAGAGAGTGGGAGAGAGAGGGGGGAGAGGGGAGAGAGGAGAGTGGAGAGAGGGGGAGAGGGAGAGAGGAGGAGAGAGAGAGGGGAGAGAGGGGGAGAGAGTGGAAGAGGGGGGAGAGGGGAGAGAGGGGGGAGAGGGGGGAGAGGGAGGAGAGGAGAGAGAGGGGGAGAGAGGGGAGAGGGGAGGAGGGAGAGAGGGGAGAGAGGGGAGAGAGAGAGGGAGAGAGGGAGAGGGAGAGAGGGGAGAGGAGAGAGGGGAGAGAGGGGGAGGGAGGGAGAGAGAGGGGAAAGGGGGGGAGAGAGGGGGAGTGGGGGGGAGAGGGGAGAGAGAGGAGAGAGGAGAGAGAATGGAGAGAGGAGGGAGGAGAGGGGGAGAGAGGGGGGAGTGGAGGGAGAGTGGGGGAGAGCGGCGAGAAGGGGGAGAGAGATGGGGAGAGAGGGAGGAGAGGGAGAGAGGGGGAGAAGGGGAGAGAGGGGGAGGAGAGAGCGAGGATAGAAGGGAGAGGGGGAGAGGAAGAGCAGGAGAGAGAGGGGAGAGCAGGGGTGTGCTTTCAGGCTTCGTTTTGTGCGTACCTGGTTTTATAAATGGGGCCCCTCTCTTTGCTTGTGACCTCTGATTAATCCAAGTACGTCCCCTGTCCCCTGTCCCCCCCCCCCCCATCCCCCCTGTCCCCCCCCATCCCCCCCCATCCCTCCTCCTCTCCCACTTTCACACCTGCACTTTCCTCTCCCGTCTTCTCTTCCCGGCTCTCATTGTGCAGCCCCATTAGCGTCATTGTGCCGGGGCCTCCTCTGGGATCTGCGCGCCCCCGGACACAAAAGCGCCATCAAAAACATCTCCAGACGCCGACACCAATTACTGAGGGGTGCAACAGTCGCCACAACACGCGACCTGCCTGAGGAGGACAGGACTCGGGAGCAAGGCAAGAAAACGAGATAAACCAACAAAATGGCTGAATATGTCTGTATGAAAAACACACAAAGCAGCGAGAGTGAACCTACATCTTTACGACCTTCCACGAAGCTCGAAGCGTCTTCCAGCAAACTTTCAGGTTGGGTCTCGATCTCTGCTGGTGGTGACACTGTCGTCGTGTCCTCGAGCGAGACTGGACACGCCTGGACTGGACACCCGCCTGGACTGGACTGGACACCCCGCCTGGACTGGACACCCGCCCTGGACTGGGCACCCGCCTGGACTGGAACCCGCCTGGACTGGACCACCCGCCTGGACTGGACACCCGCCTGGACTGGGCACCCGCCTGGACTGGACACCCGCCTGGACTGGACACCCGCCTGGACTGGACACCCGCCTGGACCCGCCTGGACTCGACACCCGCCTGGAGGGCAAGGTTTTGCGGTGGATTTGGCCGTCGCACTGTCAAAAATGCAGATGTTTTGTGCTTGTTTATAGTTTCATCTCTCTGTACACACTGGGTCCGAACAGAAACGGGCACAAAAGGGTCTTACATTTACATCTGACATTTCAAATTCGAGTTCGACGCTAAGAAATCGAAATTAAATCGATACTTGTTCAAATGTACAAGGTAAAAGTACTGTCCTTAAATGTTGCGCCTGCGTGACACTTCCTCCACCGCGGCCTCAGAAGAAACGCTTCGTGCCGACGCTGGAAAATGTGGATTTGGTTTCTGAAATCGTGCATCGTTTCTGGCGGTTAAAAATGTGTAACAACATTTGGGATTCAAGTCATTTTTTTGCCAAATTGGCCCTGTCCAAACGTAAAATAAAAATGGCTTCTGTGTCTGGATGTGAACGGGCCGGACGGTGTGAAGACATCGGACGCCTGGCTCCTGTCCTGGTCTGGCCCGGTCCCAGCGCTCTAGCCACGCGGAGCTCTAAGAACCCACCCCCGGAGCTCTAAGAACCCACACCCCCGGAGCTCTAAGAACCCACCCCCGGAGCTCTAAGAACCACCCCCGGAGCTCTAAGAACCCACCCCCAACGGAAAACAATGTGTCCAGAGAAAAGGGTTTAGTGCTGCAGTGGAACGGGACAAATGAGCGTCAAATCCACAGAGAAGAATCATGAGACGGTGTGTGAGCTTAGTCCTGGTTTAGTCCTGCTTTAGTCCTGATGTAGACTGGGTTTGGGCCTGTTCTAGTCCTGGTTTAGTCCTGATGTGGACTTAGGTTTGGTCCTGGTTTAGTCCTGCTTTAGTCCTGATGTCGACTGGGGTTTGGTCCTGTTCTAGTCCTGCTTTAGTCCTGATGTAGACTTAGGTTTGGTCCTGGTTTAGTCCTGCTTAGTCCTGATTTAGACTGGGTTTGGTCCTGTTCTAGTCCTGGTTTAGTCTGGTTTAGTCCTGTTTAGTCCTGGTTTATTCCAGTGTGACTCAGGTTTGGTCTGTTTAGTCCTGTTCTAGTCCTGTTTAGTCCTGGTTTTAGACTGGGTTTGGTCCTGTTCTAGTTTTGAGACTGGGTTTGGTCCTGTTCTAGTCCTGGTTTAGTCCTGGTTTAGATTGGGTTGGTCCTGTTCTATCCTGTTTAGTTCTAGTCTGAGTGGTTTGGTCTAGTCTGGTTTAGTCTGGTTTATCCTGTTCTAGTTGTTTAGTCCTGATGTGGAGTCCTGGTTTAGTCTGAGTGGACTTAGGTTTGGTCCTGGTTTAGTCCTGCTTTAGTCCTGATGTCGAATGGGTTTGGTCCTGTTCTAGTCCTGGTTTAGTCTGATGTCGATGGGTTTGGTCCTTCTAGTCCTGCTTTAGTCCTGAGTAGACTGGTTTGGTCCTGTTTCTAGTCCCGGTTTAGTCCTGATGTGGACTTAGGTTTTGGTCTGTTCTAGTCCTGGTTTAGTCCTGGTTTAGTCCTGATGTCGACTGGGTTTGGTCCTGTTCTAGTCCTGCTTTAGTCCTGATGTAGACTGGGTTGGTCCTGTTCTTGTCCTGGTTTAGTCCTGATGTAGACTTAGGTTTGGTCCTTCTAGTCCTGGTTTATCTGATTTAGACTGGGTTTGGTCCTGTTCTAGTCCTGGTTAGTCCTGATGTCGATGGGTTTGGTCCTGTTCTAGTCCTGGTTTATTCCTGATGTGGACTCAGGTTTGGTCCTGTTCTAGTCCTGTTTGTCCTGGTTTAGTCCTGGTTTAGACTGGGTTTGTCCTGTTCTAGTCCTGTCTAGTCCTGGTTTAGACTGGGTTTGGTCCTGTTTTAGTCCTGGGTTTTGGTCCTGTTCTAGTCCCTTTATTTGAGTGTGGACTTCAGGTTTGGTCCTGTTCTAGTCCTGGTTCTAGTCCAGGTGGTTAGGTCCTGATTCTGGGTTTAGACTGGTTTAGTTTGGGGTCTGTTAGTCCGGTTCTTAGTCTGATTAGACTGGGGTTTGGTCCTGTTCTAGTCCTGGTTTAGTCCTGATGTAGACTGGGTTTGGTCCTGTTTAGTCCTGGTTTAGTCCTGATGTGGACTTAGGTTTGGTCTGGTTTAGTCCTGCTTTAGTCCTGATGTCGAATGGTTTGGTCCTGTTAGTCCTGGTTTAGCCTGATGTCGACTGGGTTTGGTCCTGTTCTAGTCCTGCTTTAGTCCTGATGTCGACTGGGTTTGGTCCTGTTCTAGTCGGTTTAGTCCTGATGTGGACTTAGGTTTGTCCTGTTCTAGTCCTGGTTTAGTCCTGTTTAGTCCTGATGTCGACTGGGTTTGGTCCTGTTCTAGTCCTACTTTAGTCCTGATGTAGACTGGGTTTGGTCCTGTTCTAGTCCTGCTTTAGTCCTGATGTAGACTGGGTTTGGTCCTGTTCTAGTCCTGCTTTAGTCCTGATGTAGACTGGGTTTTCCTGTTCATGTCCTGATGTAGACTTAGGTTTGGTCCTGGTTTATCTGCTTTAGTCTGATTTGACTGGTTTAGTCTGTTCTAGTCCTGGTTTGTCCTGATTTAGACTGGGTTTGGCCTGTTCTAGTCCTGGTTTAGTCCTGATGTCGACTGGTTTGGTCCTGTTCTAGTCCTGGTTTAGTCCTGATGTAGACTCAGGTTTGGTCCTGTTCTAGTCCTGGTTTTAGTCCTGGTTTAGACTGGGTTTTGGTTTTCTAGTCTGTTCTATTGGTTTAGACTGGGTTTGGTCCTAATCCTGGTTTAGTCTGATGTTAGACTGGGTTTGTCCTGTTCTAGTCCTGGTTTAGTCCTGATGTCGACTGGGTTTGGTCTGTTCTAGTCCTGGTTTAGTCTGATGTGGACTCAGGTTTGTCTGTCTGGTTTATTCCTGATTTTTCCTGTTTAGTCCTGGTTCTAGTTGGTTTGTTTGGTCCTGTTGGTTTGTCCTGTTCTAGTCCTGGTTCTAGTCCTGGGTTTGGTCCTGTTCCTAGTCCTGTTTAGTCCTGATGTGGTTCGGGTTTGGTCCTGTTCTAGTCCTGGTTTAGTCCTGATGTGATGGGTTTTGGTCCTGTTCTAGTCCTGGTTTAGTCCTGATGTGTCTGGTTTATCTGGTTTGGTCCTGTTCTAGTCCTGTTCTTAGTCCTGATGTCGATGGGTTTAGTCCTGTTCTAGTCCTTGGTTTAGTCCTGAGACTGGGTTTGGTCCTGTTCTAGTCAGTCCTGTTAGTCCTGATGGTTAGACTGGGTCTTTGGTCTGTTTAGTCCTGGTTTAGTCCTGATGTGGACTTAGGTTTGGTCCTGGTTTAGTCCTGCTTTAGTCCTGATGTCGGAATGGGTTTTGTCCTGTTCTAGTCCTGGTTTAGTCCTGATGTCGACTGGGTTTGGTCCTGTTCTAGTCCTGCTTTAGTCCTGATGTCGACTGGGTTTGGTCCGTTCTAGTCCCGGTTTAGTCCTGATGTGGACTTAGGTTTGGTCCTGTTCTAGTCCTGGTTTAGTCCTGGTTTAGTCCTGATGTCGACTGGGTTTGGTCCTGTTCTAGTCCTTTAGTCTGATGTAGACTGGGTTTGGTCCTGTTCTAGTCCTGTTAGTCCTGATGTAGACTGGGTTTGGTCCTGTTCTCCTGCTTTAGTCCTGATTAGACTGGGTTGTCCTTGTCCTCTAGTCTGTTTAGTCCTGCTTTAGTCCTGATTTAGACTGGGTTTGGTCCTGTTTCTAGTCCTGGTTTAGTCCTGACTGGGTTTGGTCCTGTTCTAGTCCTGGTTTAGTCCTGATGTCGACAGGGTTTGGTCCTGTTCTAGTCCTGTTCTAGTCCTGGTTTAGTCCTGGTTTAGACTGGGTTTGGTCCTGTTCTAGTCCTGTTCTAGTCCTGGTCAATGGTCCAGGTTCAGTGTTGGGTTCAGTCCTGGTTTAGTCCCAGTCCGGTGCAGAGCTGGCTTTTGGTATAATACAGATTATAATAAAGTATTTATAATGTATAATTTAACAGTAAATTAGCATTTTGAAGTCACATTTGGAAACTCCAAATACGGCATTTTGAACCCTTCATTTGCATAAAACTCGCTTCAGGTCGATTTTGGAATTTAGCCGCATAAACTCATGAAGAGAATATTAAAACCCACAAGACCCCCAGACTACCCACCAGCACCAGGGTCAGATGATGAACAAGGCCAAAATAATCCCCTCAGATTGGCCGTTTGCCCCAATCCTCCAGAGAAGCTCCGATGAACACAAGGTTTGCACCGCACGATGAAGACGTACGACCAGCCATGGATCTGGGGCCGAAGAAGAAGTCACAGGTAAACATTAGACAGAGCATCTCCTCTTCATCAGGGGAGAAACTCACTCTTTTTACACATTAGACAGAGCATCTCCTCTTCATCAGGGGAGAAAATCACTCTTTTTACACATTAGACAGAGCATCTCCTCTTCATCAGGGGAGAAACTCACTCGCTTCTACGCATCAGACAGAGCATCTCCTCTTCATCAGGGGAGAAAATCACTCTTTTTACACATTAGACAGAGCATCTCCTCTTCATCAGGGGAGAAACTCACTCTTTTTACACATTTTGCAAAACGCGGCTCGTGTACCATGTGACCGCTCTGACCAATCAGGGCGAGAGCTGCTAGAGCGGGGCGGAGTGAGCCGAAGCGAAAGATTTAAAAAAGGACTTTGAATTGGAAAAAAGTTCATGACCTGGAAATATGTCGGCGTAATCCCTCATTCGTCCAGGAGGGTTCCATTGTAGAAAAAAAGATTCAGTTGTGGTCATCTGGACTGTGTAAGCCCTGCCCACTGCTAGCAATACCCCATCCAATCAAAAACATGGAAACCCAGAGAAACTGTTGGCGGACGTACCACCGTATATTCACCGAGGAGTATTCAAGCGCGTTTCACAACTTCCGGAACAGAGTTTACCGTCACAGTAAAGCTAACAACAACTAGCATGCTAACGGCGCACTTCCGGTTTCGCAGCGAATCGAACGCTCTTTCATGAGACGTCTTACTGTGGTCTCTCAGCACTGCTTTTACAGCGTAACTGCACTGGGAAAAAAACAGATTTTACTTGAATTTATGAAGAAAAATAAATATGTTACAATTAGCTGACAAACGCCGCCGATCCAGAAGCGGGAAAAATGCTAACTTTGGTCCCACGTCTTTGTTTAGAATCGGAAAAGAGTGTCGTCTCTCCAGGCTACTATTCCAAGGCAGTTTGTGGTTTTGTTTTATGAATCAACGACAGCTTCCAGATTCAATAAGGTTTCTGTCATGTTGCATCCATTAAACCACAGCCAAATGTCACAACTTAACGATCACCGCGGCGATGCAGGCCCGACGTAAAACAACTGGTCTCACATTTCACACGACACTTTGATCCGATTCGATTGCACTTCATGAGACGGGGGCGATGTTCATGTGTTTCTCATAGCGTTTTATTGACCGCAGATAAGTAAAGAAACGCGTAATCTCCTCCATCCTCGTGAGAATCTTTCCATCTGCAATGAAGAAAAAAAAAAAAACACTCCGAGCGAATCGATGTGTCCATAATGAAATGTTATTCCTGGGTGTGAGATGGAGGGATGAGGAGGAGGACGAGGCTGTGATGAAGAGTACAGGGGGTCGACCACTGCAGAGCTTGTTTTTACTTGGAGAAACGCTTGATCTTGGTTTGGTCCAAAAAAGAGAAAAGTTTTGTAGCTTCGAGTGCTTTTGGAAAGTCCAGGGACAGTAAAATATTCCAAGTGTTCTGAGGTGAAGTCCACTCAAACAAAATGAAATGGTCACTTTGAATAAATGTATTATGTATTTATTATCATCATTATTATCATTATTATCATTATTATTATTGTTATTATTTTAATTTTTTCCTCCTAATTTAAATGGCCAAAAACAACATTTGAATTGTTTTTTGTGCGTTCATTTTAACATTATTTTACTGTTTTTCTGTCAAATTGTCAATCTCAATATCAATGTCGTTTTTGGGTAGATCTTTTTAACATCTGTCCAGGGACAATGGGAGAAAAATAGCCTTTTTGCTAATTCCTTTACAATAAAGTTTATTAATGTGCATTGCCCTTAAAACATACAAATTAACCAAATAAAATACATTTTTAGTGACGGATACATTGTTTTAATCACTGAAACAACTTGCCTGACGATAACTACATCTGCAAGAGTTAGAGACGACATCACTCACTCTAAAAAGTAATAATAATACAAACTTAAATAGATATATTGAAAAGTAAGATCATTTAAAATACATTATTTAAATGGAGAAATGTTATATAATGGGGCTGCTATTCCTTGCATTTCCACTGAGCCATCAACTCACGTAATAATCCCTCGCAATAAAGAAACCGCTAATGTTATAAAAAAGTTTTAAATGTAATAAACCCACAAACGTAATAACAAAATTCCCACGAACGGAACTATTACATTCGTGGGAACGTAAAGACCAGAGCTCACTGCAAATGTAAGTACCAAAGACAAAAAGTAAATAAAAAGACCCTTTTATTATTATTATTATTATTGTCATCATCATTATTATTATTATTATTATAATTATTATTATTATTATTGTCATCATCATTATTATTATCATTATTATTATTATTATTATTATTATTATTATTGCCATCATCCTTATTATCATTATTATTATTATCATTATCATCATTATTATTGCCATCATCATTATTATAATAATTATCATTATTGTTGCCATCATCATTATTATAATAATTATCATTATTATTGCCATCATCATTATTATTATTATTATTATTATTATTATTATTATTATTATCATTATTATCATTGTTATTATTATCATTATTATCGTTATTATTATTATTATTATTATTATTATTATTATTATTATCATCATTATTATCATTGTTATTATTATCATTGTTGTTATTGTTGTTATTATTATTATTATTATTATTATGATGATCTAAAACATGTGAATCCAGATGTTTTATAAAAGAACGGTGGTTTCACTAAATGTGTTACATCCTCACCTGTGGGATTCGGTGTGTTTTGGATGATAAAAGTGTATTCGAGTGCATTTTCCCCTCGTTATTACATTTGCGGCAGGGAATTCATCACATTTGTGGGTTTATTACATTTAAAACCGTCTGCTTTTGCACTACGTTTGGCGGTGTGGTTACGTCTGCGCGTGAGAAAATTTATTAAACCAAAAATCATAAAAACGAGTCACGCGTGTCCAGTTCATATGGCGAAGAAAAAAATGAAATGAAGCATCTCGATAATCAAATTAGTCCCACATTTTCAACATCTTTGCTTCTACATTCTCTTCCAACCTCTTAAACTTTGCTCCCAAACGCAGTGCAACTTCGCCGACTCCGTTTTTCCCGACCACAATCCCCCTTTTTGTCTCTGCGCCGCTAAAATAAAAGCCTCGCACATAACTCGCGCTTTGTGAATCGCACATGACCTTTTAGCAGACGCCGGCTTATTCGCTCCAGACGAATCCGTGTTTTGTTTTTGCGCCGCCGTTTGTCGTCTCATTCGCGCCTTTCCCCTCTGGACTTTTGCGAGCGGAGCCGGAGGGGCCGGAGCATTAACATTTGTATGGGAACGCTGAAGCCGCTTTTGACACGCGAGGAATGGGCTGTTTGTGATCCAACAATAGGGACGCGACTTGGCACGAGGTCGTCCCCTGGCACGCCGTGTAACCCGCTCGCATTTAACGCGCCATGCCAGTGCGCGCATTGCAAAACAGAATGTGGGTTAAACCGTCGGGATATTCGTGCCGTGCGTTTTGGAGACTTTTTCCCGTTCAAAAGGTGTGATGTTTGGTTTTGAATTGGTTTTAAACTACATCTTCATCATTCTGAAACCCGTGTATAGAATGGTGAGCGCGATTTGAGCAGTTAAATCGAAACGCATAGAAGCTGGCGTAACGCGGCGTTCACAAGTCCGGAAACGGGACTTGGGTCTGTGGCGGCTGCCTGACTTTTATACTTGACGTCGCCTTCACAAATAAGTGATTTGTCAATTCAGTTTATTTTTGTAAAGCCCAACATCGCGGTAAAAATGATTTTACCAGCAAAAAGTTATAAAATAAAACAATGAAACAGTCATTGGTCAATTATTGAGAAGCAGATAAACCAACGTTCACAGGAAGCGAATGGAGAGCTGTCCCAGAGCGCCCCCTGTCCTTAGGGAGGGTCAAACCTTCCATCTGCTCGGAAACCTGGAGGAGAACCACGGTGAAGGAGCTCTTACTTCCACAGACGGACGGGCTGCAGACGCTCGAGGACTGACGCGCTTCCATTTGCAGCCAAAGTAAAGTAAAATAAGAGTATTTTCCCAAAACTAATAACATTCAGGGTTCGAGAACGCCGACAACAACAAATCTTTCTGAGTATGTGTGGGTCTTAAATGCTGTTAAAAGTGAGGACTGTGGACCACATGAATGCATCGGCCTCGTAAACGGATCTGTGCGTTCCGAGCGTAGTTAAACCGCACTTTAACTTCCAACTGTTTCTAAAGATAGGTTTGTGTTCTGTCAAATTACCACCAGAGGGCGCTCAAAGTTAGTTACAGAATTGACAGGGAGAAAAAGATTTTAAAAAGCTACAAAATACAAACACAGAGGCACCGACAGCCATTTTTGGATCAAATTTGTTGGAAGTGTGTTCACTGCTGTCCCCAGTGGTCAGCAGGTGTACAGCACTGTAGATGAAATCCTCCAGCGCGGTCATGACGAAGGCTGTGTCCCATGCGCGGCGCTCGTCAGATGTTTTTAAAACAGGCGGAGCGAAACAGCCTCATGTAAGTACACGCACGAGGGTAACGCCCCCAAAGCTGGGAAAGAAGTTTGGTTTTAACTGTAAATTACAGCTAATTATAATGTGTTTTCTGTAACACATTCATATAAAAGCTAATGAATAAAAGCTAATTTACTCGCATAATGGGGTGTGAGTAAAAACATGTCGTCTTAATTATGGTTTATGTTGACTGCCATAAGTGAGATGTGAACATGTCAAACAAGTTTTATATAATATATATATATATATATATATATATATATATATATATATATATATATATATATATATATATATATATATATATATATAAATATTCTATTCTGATCATGAAATATATTTAACTTAATTTAATTTGACTTAAATGCACATATTTCCTGTCATGTTTTCCCTTGTCATTATAAAATCCCTTTCTGAAATGAAGACTGCATATTTCATTACTTTTGTTGAAACTTCTAGATGATTTTGACAGTTCTCACAGGAACATTGGTAATTATTATGTTTTACAAGAGCTGAACATAATGTTTTGTTTTAGACAAAAGATTTGGGTGAGAAGAACTTTAATCTCTTGGGCTCAAAGTCAGAATATTTTATCCTTGATGCGTGCTCTTTTTAATACATCCATGTGAGAAATTTGCGTGGCGTTAGCATTAGCAGCGAGTCTTGGTCGCTAGGTGACGGAGCGGCTCCGTGGGCTAGGCTTGTCCCATTTCGGCACGGCCTTTGCCGTCCACGGTAAGACCAGCCTCCGTCGGCTGGGTCCTTTGGAGCGCGAAGACCCGGAATTGAGACACAGCACAAGTGCAAAGCTCAAGATCAAGACGTGGGTCTTGGATCAGGTCGTTCACGGATCCAGACAGATTTAACTGCAGCGGCATCGAAGGATCAGTCAAATGCAGAAGATAAAAAAGTGCGCAGCAGCCTTAGCCTGATCCTAAACCTGATGAAATAAATTACAATAATCTTGCAATCTGGAAGGGTTTATTCATTTCTGCAGGATAGTTGAAGCGCAAACCTCTAGGGGGCGCAGGAACAGAGCTGCTTTGGAACGCTCAAAGTCACAGCGGAGGTGGCGCGGCTCTGATGTGATAAATACAAAACGAGACGACACAAAACAAGAGGTCCCAGTGCAGCGGACGGTCATAAATCATGTGTGAACTCCAGGACCAGGAAGGGGGGCTATGGAGCAGAGGGTCTCACACACACACACACACACACACACACACATGACCTCTCTGCCGTTACAGCACGCATGTTTTTGTGCTCAAACATCATGTCAGCTTTTGTAAAGTGTTTAAACCATTTGCGTCCAGGCTGTATTTCTTCCTCGTTCCATCTTCCCTAAATGCTATGTAAGAAATGATTTGAGTACCATCAGATCTAAACCAGGTCTAACAGGACTAAATCAGGTCTAAACTTGGTCTTAATGGTGTGGCAGGATAAATACTGCTATATAATGAACAATGCCACTATGTTACATGATGTAGTTCAACATTTGTGGATTTTATCATTTGAAATACTTGACTCCACAAGGTTCAGTGTTGGGGTCACTATTATTTACGATGCACATAAACACCCTCCCAAACAGTTGTCAGGGCGTCGACTGCCAGCTCTGTGCTGATAACACAGTTATTTATGTGTCTGCTAAAACAGTCAATAGTAAACTGGAATCAGGAAGTGATCCAGGAAGAGGAAGAAACTAAACACCTGGATATCATTCGTGACAAACACTTAAAGTTTCAAAGACAGGCAGATACTTTGCGTAAGAAGGTCTAATCTAATCCGAACGGTTTTGTTTTAGGAGAGAGTTCCCACGCCATGAAGCTTAGTACATGTTTTCACAACCGATTTTAAGAGCTGCATTTGGAATGTATCTGTTTTGGGGCAAAACAAATTTGACTCTACCAGAAAAAGGTGGGCAGGACCTCTTTCAAAATATTCAAAGGTGCAAAATGCCACTCTTCTGATTCGTTCTGATCTGACCTGTAACGTGGCCTCGTGGCGTCACTAAAGATAAACAAGTTTAATGCCATGAACTTCCAGGCAAAGCGGCAGAACGAGACAAGATGGTGGCGGCGATGAAAACATACTGTATTGTGTTTTTATATTTACGTTGTTATTGGCCTTCACACATGCAACATGTACCTTTACTTTGCCATCCAAAAAGTGCATCTACTAAAAAGACACATTCTTTTCTAAGGGCGTTCTCTCCTCAGGATTAGTGTTGGCACTTCATCTACTGGCAGCAGAGGCGAAAAAAACCAAAAACTAGCTTTACGGCAGAAACGCTCAGAACGAGTCTCAGCCGTGATTTTGTTTATTTTCAATGTTTAGTGTGTGTTCTTTTTATGTTGGATTTTTGCTCTCTGAACACGTTCTGTATTCTTCTGTGTCCAGATTTTAATTCTCTTAAAAAATAGACAAAAAAATGGCACAAAGGCTCAGAAGGAGAGGACCTTGTAAACCAGGGAACAATATGTATAAAACCTAAAAAATAAAGTACATTTTGCATAATATGTGTAAAGGAAGCGAGAGAGAGAAGCACATTTCACCGTCCAAAAATACCGAAAATATTTCCCGTCGTTTGCAGAAGCGGCGGGGGGAGGCGCGCGGCGAGGGGAGGCGCGCGGCGGGGGGAGGCGCGCGGCGGGGGGAGGCGCGCGGCGGGGGGAGGCGCGCGCGGCGGTAACGATATTGTAACACATAAACGCGTCCCCGCCTCACACTAACACAACGACTTTGACTTGTTCATGCGATAAATCTGGGGGAACAAACAGAGGGTCCCGGAGCAGCGGACAGGGCCATAAATCATGAGGACAAATCCTGCTGCTGACCACCAGGGAGCGCCGATAATCCCGACCCCGATTGCCCCCCCCTCCCCTCTTTGCTATCTCTCTCTTTCCACCCTTTCTCTCTTTTCTCTTCCGCTCATCTCTGTGTATTTTTTCCATCTTCTTTTTTCTCCCTTTCCCTCTTTCTCCTCGCTCCCACATTTGACCTCCCTCCACCCCTCTTTCTCTATCCCCCCTCTTCACTGTTATCGTCGCCAAATCTTTATTTTCTTCCCCTCGTCATCCCCGAAGCCCCCTCTTTCTCTCTTTCGCTCCTCTCTCCCGTCGCATTCTCTCTCCTCTCCACACATTTTACTTATACTTTATTACTTTACTTTCTCTCCCTTACCTGCCCCCTCTCCATTCCTTCCCCCCCGTCTACAATTATTTGCCCTCCTCTGCTCTGAGCATGCTCACACCTTCTTCACTCTCTCTCCAATATACATTTTTTCACTGCTCGACTTCTCCCCCTCTCCTACCTTCTCCTCTCTCTTCTCTTCGTTCTCTAATCTTCCACATGACGTCGTTTATTATTTTCTCCCCCTTTCCCTCCTCTAATTCATCTCTCTCTCTCTCTCTATCTTCCATCTGCCCCCCTCCGCTCATACGTAACTTTGCTTTTTTATTCTCTCTACACCCGCTCTTTCTCTCCGCCTCCCATCTTTTCCTTTTCTTTCTTTCCTTCCTCTAATTCCTCTCTCTCTCGCTCTATCTTCCATCTGCCCCCCTCCGCTCATACGTAACTTAACTTTTGTATTTTCTCTCACCTGCCTTACTCTTTCTTTTCCCCTATGCTCTCTCTCTCATCTCTATTTTTATTTGCTCCCCCTTGACCTCCTATAAGCCCCTCCTACTCTCTTTCCCCCCACGCTCTCTTCTCTCTCTCCTCTCGCTCTCCCCCCTCTCATCTCTACATGACTTTGAAACTTATATATTTTTTATTTTCTGCCCCCTCCGCTCCGCTCTTCCTCGCTCCCTCCCGCTGGTTGTCTCCTTGTGGCCGTTGCGATGTCGTGGCGGTGGTGAATTAATCAAACCGTGGGCGGGCAGAATCCTCAAGTCGCCCACAAAGCTCGGCCCGTCCTGCGCCTCATGGTCCACTCAGAAAAAGATCAAGGCGTCCATGAAAGAAAAACTTTTTTGGGGGGGAACTTCAACCCCAGTTAGCGTCTCGTTCAGGGTTATTATTGATGTAACCAAACATAAAGCCCCACAGTGTAACATTTCAGCCAATAAATAGTCATGGATCGAAGTGTTTTTAGAGTATGGGCTTTGTATGAGTCTGTTTTTGTTCATTACTGTTTTTATTTTGATTTAGCTTTTTTTGAACATTCAGCATGGGTCCGATGGCAGCTTTTACTTGTGTTCTTTTTATGTTGGTTTTCGCTCTCTGGTCGCGTTCTGTATTGTTCTGTGTCCAACGTTTGACAATCTTAAAAAATAGACACAAAAAATAGATGAAATAAATACGACGCAGGAGACGTCCAGATCTGGTTAATGTGAGTTTTTTTCCGAGGCTCAGAGGGAGAGGACCTTGTAAACAGCATAAATGAAACTCGCCTGATTGAAGCAAAGTACAACTCCCGGTGTGTTTTTGAAAGCTCAAGAAAGTGAATTTAATTTAATTTAATTTGTTTAATTATTTTTTGTTTTTATTTATTTTATTTTTCGTTATTTGTTTTATTTAAATTTTCTATTGTATTTTTATTAACATTTTAAAAATTCTTTTTTTTTTTTTTAATTATTATTATTATTATTATTATTTTTTAATTATTATTATTTTTTTTTGAATTTTCTTTTATTATTAGAACTCTTTATATTAATCGCTGTGATTATTTGCGTTTGGTCCTGGAACAACCGTGACGTGTGCAGTTCCTTGTGACAAACCTGGCTGTCAGCAGTTTACGAGTTTTACACAGAACAATCTGGAAAGACTGAGAGCGATCAAGGCAGAACGACATGACAAGGTGATATACATCTTTCTGCTTAAATGCCATATACATTTGTCACCATGGTCACACTACTCTATCCGGCATCACCACTGGTATTTTTGTACTAACACAATAGAAGTACGGGAGTCAGAATACTTTATTTTGCCGGCTGAAGCCTCCAGAGACGACCTCAGGCTGTAGAAGCCCACAATGGTGGAGCTGAGAGTCTTCTGTTTGTGCCTCAGTTCCACGGAGACAAATGCAGCCGTTTCACCGCCCCGTTTCATTAAAAAGGATTTAGCCGTCTTCATTTTGTTGCTCATTTTATTGAAGCGTAAAATAGACAGAACGTCCACTTTTTATGAGCCTTATAAATGATTCAAACGCAGTCGAGGAACACTGCAATGAAAGCCGTTTGTCAGTGACAGATACAGCAGTTTGGCAGAGTAAATGCAGAAATATTCCTCATTGGCGTTTGGGGTTGGATTAAAGTAAATATTTTGTCATAGTTTGTGTCACATCTCTCCTGAAAATGGTCAAGACCAAATAATCCTTTATATAATTACTTTATTTTCATATGTATGTTAGAACCCTGCCACTCTGCACCTGCAAATCAAGGCTCGAGAGAGGCGGAGTCGTTAGTGTCGTTTTCTTAGAGTTTTTAATCATAATATTCTTATTTCTAAACTTTTGGTGGAATGACTGTCTGGGGTGACTTCACATTTGTCTCGTGGGATGCAGTGAATTCAAGTCAAGGATGCTTGCTCGAGCTATTTCGAATGCAGAATGTGCGTTCCCCAGGGGTCTGTATTAGGCCCATTGCTTTTTAGAATCTATATTAACGACCTTCCACAACACTGCCAGGATGTACATTTACCCCTGTGCGCTGATGATACTGTACTATATACTCATGCTAAAACCAGTCACGTGGCAACCGAAAAGCTCTCCAAAGCAATGGAAGAGGTGGCTGAATGGCTCGTGCAATCCTGTCGTTGCCTAAAGAATAGCAAAAAACTCCGCCTCTTATAGCTTCATTAAGAATCAGAGGATTGTCAATGTGTCGGAATTTAAATATCTCTGGGTCATATTATACGCAAACTTGAATTTTAAAAAATATATCAAGAATACAACTAAAAACATAAAATATAGCATGGTCAGTCAGTGTCCAAACAGGCCTTAAAGATTGTTGATAAAAACGCCACTAATGCACCATCTTAGCAAAACCATAATTTATTGAGTGTTGAAAATTTCAGACTATTTTCCAATCTGTTCCTCGTGTTCAAAATACTAAATGGCTTGGCTCCTGCTGTTTAAATGATTTTGTTGGGGTTTTCGTCACTCTGCGCTTGGACAATCGGCCTCCTCAGTGAAGGCCACGACACGGGGGAATGTTCTGCCTGACTCCACAAGGACGCGCTACAACCCAGAGCTTTAGAACGGAACCAAAAAAACATCTCAAAAGCACGCAAAGATTAGACTCTTCTAACGCTCTAATGGCACTGGCAGTGTGTGTGTGTTTGTCTGTTTGTTTGTGTGTGTGTATCTGTGTGGCTGTATCTGCATATGTGTGTGTGTGTGTGTGTGTGTGTGTGTGTGAAAGAGAGTACATGTTATTGTGTGTGTAAATAGTGCATGTGCTCGAGTGTAATGTCTGTATTGTCAGATGTTTGTGGGTGGTTCTTTTCCAGGGCACTGCCGATGTGAGTTAGCTTAAAGCTAACTCTGGTACAATGCATCAAATGGCAACTTTTATGTCCTAATTGTACATGGCCCACTATTAAAATGAGTGAATAAATAAAATTAAATCCCCTGGCATAATATGTCAGAAAATAATGATCCATAAAGTTTTATTTACAGGTGTTTTTTATGCTAAAAAATACCTTTAAAAACATGCATCAACGTTGGCTTTTGTTTGTAAAATGTGCTGTAGTGTGATTTGTGGGATTATTTTAGTTTTTTTAATGCAAATGCAAAATCTTGAGAGAAGCTCAAAAAATATACGTATTTATGTCATTTTGTCTTAAAATACTTTATTTACAGTTTTTATTTGTTCATTCGTTTATTTCCAGCGTCTCTCCAAAGATGAGACTGTCCAGCCACAGCGCCCCCTGCAGGACTGTTTCAGATCTGCACAGGTGCGCCCCCTGCAGGACTGTCCTCTGCCTGTCCAGAGACACCAGAAGAACACAGATTCTGGTGAACTTCAAAGTACAAAAATCATCTCCAAACTCGTTCTGACTAAGAAGTGTGAGTGTTTGCACCATCTACTGGCTGCAGAGTGAATTACACAGTTCGTCCCGGTGGGAAACAGCAGAGATACAGATACCAAACTAACGGCGCTCAAGAGCATTGTTAAAGGCTGATTACAATACAAATGATGCGTAATATTGAACCTTTAACATATTTTTATACTTGCATTAAACTCGGAGCCGGTCGGACGGCGTTACCGAGCGTTGCCGAGCGTTGCCTCATGGCCCTCTGGACTTTCTCATCTTTAAATCACACAATTATTCATAGAGATTGGAGATATTGATCACTAATTTAAAGTTTCTGGCTTATTTTAAAACGAGCTCCTAATATTTCACTGCATATATTCACTTTTTAATTTGAGCACATTTCAACCGGGCTCGGCGGAGATGAGGCAAGAGGGGGAACTTTAAAGACGTTTCTTACAAAGTATTTCCACAAAATACAACTTTTTTTAACCGAACACGGTTGGAAATATGTGATAATTTATGTATTTATTTGATTTAGGACCGTGCTTTGTGTCAGCGGCTTTGCACAAGAGCTCAATTGCATCCGATGTCCTAAAACAGGTCAAAAAATTCAACTAATTAGACACAAAACTTGACATGACGAGAGAATAAACGGCAGAGGTGATACTCTGAAGTCGTTTACGGACACGACACTTTTACTTCTACTTAACTTACACATTGCACAGTGTGACAGTCTCTGATTTCTCACTGTGAGGAAATCCACAAGTGACAAACGCGTATTAAATGATTTGTGTCGCTTGCGCCGCTCCTTCAGACGTTAGCTTGTTCTAATCTGTGTGTCTCCTTTTGAAAATATCCGATTTTGTTAATTATCTATGTTTTGTCTAAACCTGTCGTGACAGAAAATGACGGACAGAAACACTAAAGCAGTTACAGATGTGTTAGTGATTCAACCCTCCACTGCTCAAACCTTCACGTAAGTTCACAAGTCTCCCCCTAGTGGACAGACAAGGAACACCTTACGAAACCAGGCCCACGGCGCGCGCAAAACCAGGCCCACCACACGCGCCAAAAACAGTTAACCGCACGCGCAACAACCAGGCCCACCACGGAGCGCCCGAAACCAGGCCCACAGCTCGCGAAACCAGGCCCACCACACGCGCTAAAAAACAGTTCACCACACGCGCAAAAACCAGGCCCACCACACGTGCAAAACCAGGCCCACCACACCCACACGCGCAAAACTAGGACCACCACACGCGCCAAAAACTAGGACCACCACACGCACAAACAAAACTAGGACCACCACACGCGCAAAACCAGGCCCACCACACGCGCAAAACTAGGACCACCACACGCGCAAAACTAGGACCACCACACGCACAAAACCAGGCCCACCACACGCGCAAAACTAGGAGGAGTTTCTCAAAATACTTTTAACACTGAGTATTGGACTACGACTGTGTACTTCTTCTACTGCTCCACAAAGTGCTTTAAGATAAACGTTCCTGCTCCAGGCGACACGTGAAGACACTTACAACTCATTCATGACAAAGGAGAAAGAAGAACTCCACTTGGTTCAGATCATTACACATGACTCACAATCACAATACAAACAGAGCAACGCATGAATATAAACTATGAAATGTACTTCCAAAGAGAAGAGTGCAGAGAAAGCTTTATCTAACCTGTACGTGAAAGACCCTCGGTAAACCAGGACCGCTGAATGTTTGCGCGGAGTGTGGACGACTTTATACGTCATGGAAAAAGAGTGTTGGACTAATATGTCGGACCAAAGGGGTCACGAGGACCTCTGCTTCCCACACTCTGATCTGTCCGGGCAAACGTTAAAGCAGCTTCTCATGATGCATTCAGAAGGTCCCGGAACAAGCCCAGGACCAGCAGCGTCAGGCTCTTTATGGGAACACTGGTGCAGATGTCTTTCACGACTTTGTTCGTGCCGTCGTCTGGACTTCAGCATCTTCAGGAAGGACGCCGACTCCCCCGCGTTCAGTCCTGACACTGATCTGTCGGACGCGGTGGCAGAGTGAAACCCACTGGCCCATGTTCAGCGTCGTCTGCAAAGTGTGATTGTGGTTGTTTTGAGCACTTTTGGGCGTCGCTGGCCACCTCTGAAAGGCGTGTTCTGTATGTATCATGTAGTAACACAAAAATCCTGCTGTTGAACCAGTCTTTGTGATGCAGAGCTGAAAATCCCCCGAGACCAATTAACGATGTCATTTTTTACTGTGAGAAAATAAACCAAACACGACACTTTCGCGAGTCTTGACAAATGAAGAGTTTGAAGAGTAGAACGTGATGATGGTGGTACGTTCCTGAAGGCGTGGCATCTTAACGGGAGATTCATTTTACTATTGTCTATTCGCAGCCAAAACCGAATCCTGTATCGGTCATGGCTAATTACACCTCTTATCGGACAAACTCTTCTTATCTTTCTAGTCCGTCAAGTCAAATTCAACGATATCCTGTAGGTATTTTGGTGAACGCGTTCTACAGTGTGTTTCTGGATGAGGCGGACGCAGCTGGCGAGAACACGTCCCTGATGAACACTTATTCGCGGACATAATCATCAGGCTGAGGGGATCATCACCAGAGCATCAGGCTCATCAAGCTCACATTTCAATTAGACACAAACCAGCTTGAGTCGTCCACAGACTCGCTGTGAGGGACGGCGCTCCAGCTAATCTATTTCACTTCTTTAGTTTTCATTCAATCCCCGAAGCAGAGTTGGGTCTTTTTGCGCTGCGTTTGCGTGTTATCCTCGCGTCCAGGTGGGTTCGTTTCCCCCCTTTGTCCTCCTCCAGCTGTAGCTCTAGGTCTGGAGACAGCTTTGTGACGTCTTCTTGCATTTCCGTGGCAAAACACACAAAGCAAGACGGATCCTTCCAGTGGACTCACTTTTATCTTGGACTAGTCTGTTTTTTATGCCAAAGAAGAGGCGAGTTTTGGATTATACAACGAAACAGGAATGTCATGTGAAGTTTTCACTGGAGTTTGTGACTTTGCTCCGGCTGTGACGACGACACGAAGCATTTGAACGCCTGAAGTCTCGAGATTCGGGCCCGACAAAAGGTCAAGTCTCGATGTTTTACCGCTTGAAGCTGTTAAACGGGTGTGTCACGGGTGAGATGCCGGACTCTGACCTAATTCATTTCGCTTAACTTTGAGGCCTGTTCTAAGCCTGTGTTTGTGCCGGAGAACTTGTGGTCTTGTGAGCGTGTTGGAAAGCTTGAAGTCACTAGTTTCCAGCAACAAACAGCATGTGTTTATCTGGTGTGGTTCAAAAGATGTGTGCAGTTAAAAATCGTTCAGGTGCGACACCAAAGGGTTAGCGCTAGCCGTGGTGCTGAATTGCTTTTCTTCAATGTCCTGCCCTGTTTAGGCTTTTTAATATAGATTTGTTTTTTCGGTAGAACATAAAACAACATAAACAAACATAAATCAACAACAAGTAAATAATAAAGAAATAATGGGGTGGCAGCCAAAGAAAAGAAGGGTTAAAGCATATAAAATCCAATTCTTTGACAAATTTTTTAAACTTTGGGCGAGATGAGACTTGTATGTTGGACTTGTGCCGTAATTTTATTAATATTTTATCATATTAATATTTTATCATACTGTGTCATCATTATTAGTAATATTTTTCATTATTGTTATTATTATTATTATTATTATCATCATTATTATTGTTATTATTATCATTATTATTGTTATTATTATGATCATTATTGCTTTCTGGTCATGTTTTTCTGTTTTTTGTATTCTCTTAAATTGAAGAGAAAAAAAGTAAATAATAAAAGTCCCATTTTGTCCATTGCTTTTTGAATTTGTCCATGTTCAAACTGAGTCCAGGTGTGATTTTGCTTCCATTGTGCTTACGCCGGTCGTGTCCTTCATCGTCGGAGCCGTTTGAGTCATCCATTTTGTTGTGTTGACCTCAATATAGGACTGTATTTATTTATTCATTTAATGTTTAATCTCATACGGTGCAGCCCCCACACCAGAAAAGTGACATTGTGCAGCTTTAAAGCCAGATTTTGAACAGAAATACGTAACCATTGGTATAATAGATGATGTTTTCTGGCGCGCGTGTGGGTCAGGAGGAAAAGTGAAGCTGGACGCTGGCAGAGCTGGAGGAGGTGCAGTGTCCTTGTCCCGCTCGGTCAAAGCAGCCCGACTTTATGAAGCGCTTCCTTCACACTCGTGCTTTTAATGGACACTAAGCTGCAGAGATCGACCTGTGTCTCTCCCCTCTGCCCCTCTGCTCCCTCATTCTTCTTCTTCTTCTTCTTCTCCTCCTCCTCTCATTTCTTCAGTACTCCTGTTTACAAGGTCATCTCCCTCCGAGCGCACAGAAAACGCTCAGTTTCTGAATTGTGAAGGCATATGTTGAAAGCCTTCAATCTTCGGCGCCGTTTTGAGGTCCACGAATCGTCGCCTGGCAAACGGCGTTTATCGCAGCTGCGTGTTCGTATCAGCCTGTCGGGCGCGTTGCTTAATGGTGATTCTCTCTCTGATAACACCAAATCCAGATGTAGGAACGCCTTTATTGATGGAAAGTTATGTTATTTTATGTTATTTTATTTATTTTTGATGTTATTGTTCTTTATTTCTTCTTCTTATTTGGTTATGTTATGTCATGTATGTAGTTTTAATGTTATTTTAAAGTTATTTAATGTTATTTAATGTTATTCCTTTATTAATTTAATTTAATTTATCTAATTCATCAATTTTATCTATTTTATTTTCTTTTCATTTATTTATGTATTTATGTATTTATTATTATTATTATTATTATTATTCTTTTTATTCTTTTTATTTATTTTATTTATTTTATTTATTTTATTTATTTTATTTATTTTATTTATTTTATTTATTTTATTTATTTTATTTATTTTATTTATTTTATTTACCTTTACTTACCAACATTACATGCAAATATGCCACATGTGTTCTTTCAGTGCAAACATAATTTATTTTATGTTAGATTTTTCTTTACAAACTGCCACTTGACTGATGTAGAGCGGTGATGAAAACCCACCACAGGTTCAATCCCACCAAACTCAGTCATAATTAGACAAACGCTGGCACTCGTCGTCTGCACTTTAACCCGGAAAGGATATTCTGAAGTTTAGTTTGGTCAGGACCTGCTGTAGGCCACTTAGTGCCAGATACCACATACGAACTGGTTTTACGGTGTTTATGTGGAGATAATAAATAATAATAATCTTAAACGTCCCTGTGGTGCGTTCATACTCACGGTTCTCGTACTTCTGTTTGTCTGTTTGTTTGTTTGTTTGTTTGGTCATTCGCTCACACTTCCTGGGCTTTTGAGGCTCTGACGGGAACCGCGCCGAGACGAGACAAGCGCTGATCCTTCGAAAGGGTGCGGGCGGGCTCCCATGGGTGCAGCTGTGAGGAGGAGTGCAGGGGCTCCCAGGGGTGCAGCTCTTTGAGGTCAACGAATCACTTACCGAGCGGCAGCGAGCGGAAAACAAAAAAAGGCGCTTTCAAGCACGCGTAGACCGCCGCTACTCTTTTCAAAACGGCGCGCGACATTTACATATTCCCAAACAGTAAACCCAGTCTCTGTAGCGTTCACTCCGAGCAACCAACCGTGTATTTAGCGCGAGCGTGGAAAACAACTTGTATTTTTTATTTTAAATGTTTAGACATGATTTACGACTATTTTAATTCACTTATTTGTTTCTCTGCTTTCGACAGTTGACGTTAAGGTACTGCCAGTATTTTTTAAAACTTGCCCGCTGCATTTGACCCGTTCTCCAGGAGCGCCAGGCAAACACACGCGCCTTGTTTTCGTCGCTTTATAGATAAATTGCTCTCAAATCGAAATCGCTGTTTGATTGGTCGCCATGAACAAATCGCCTCGTTTGAAAATCAAACAATGAAAGAGCGGTTGGTCGGATGATTCTAATTTATCTTCATTAACTGTCACGTGCCAATTTGACATTTCCACACACCAAACAGAGCCCCTCGCTGTCAAAACGCTGGACTTCTGGTGGTCCCAGGGTCTCTAAAGGCTCAGCAGGAGGTCGAGCATTTCCTGTGTTGCGGAATCAGCTTCCTGCTCGTGTTGGAGAGGCCGACACAGTGTCTTCATTCAAGACCAGGCTTAAAACGTTCCTCTGAACAAAGATGAATCAAGATAAATAAGGCATGTATTAAAAAACAAATAAACTCTTCTAATATGATGAAAATACGTCGTCTGAGTACACAAAGTGACAGTACGACAGCTGGAGCACGATCCTCTGCTTCTACTTTCCCCCTCAACAATAGTTCATGTTCTAGTTCACCTCTGTGTGTTCATTGTTCTTCACGTGTTCTTCTCCTTCTTCTTCTTGGTGCTGTTTCAGACACTGCTGATGCTGACCTTTGCACCCGGATGCTCTTCATCTGGAGTCCTGGACCATCTGCAGTCCCGGACCATCAACAGTTGGTCCGTCTGCGGGAGTAAGATCTCTCCTTCACTCTGGTTCTCCTCCAGGTTTCTACTTTGGGCGTGACAAAAATCAATAGCATTTAAATTGAATTGTTTAATTGAAACGCCACAGATCAGATCTAATCAGTGGGTTATTTATTTTATTTAGTTTAGTTTAGTCTTCATTTGTACAAATTCATTCATCTTACAGAAGAAACAATGATCTGCACCAGCGTTAGCGCCATCTGCAGGTGCACACCAACTAGCGTGGCTCCTTATTAACATTAGCTCAGTCAAATGTCATGTGAACGATAAACTGTCTATAATTATTTCAAAAACACTCTTTGTATTTGAGTAGATTATGCAAAAAAAGTAGTAGAATTTATGTTAATTTCTGAGATAGATTTTTTACCCCAATTATCTCTGAACAATCCCACTCCAAAAACGTCCACACTTCGCTCGTAAGAATCCCTCCCCTGCGTCTCCCTCCTCGAAACCCCCCCCTTGGCGTAACCCCGGCGTGACCCCCTGAATCTCTGCGACGCGAAGAACAACGACCTCATCCCCCCCCAAAAAAACAAGGCTGCCGTCCCCCCTCCCTCTTGACCTTTGCCCTCACCTTTCACGAGAGTCTGCCGCCGAAACCAAATGCCAGCGCTAATTAGCACGCGGCTCGTTAGCTTCCCCCCCGGCGCTC
This sequence comes from Chaenogobius annularis, assembly GCA_015082035.1. Classification (NCBI taxonomy): domain Eukaryota; kingdom Metazoa; phylum Chordata; class Actinopteri; order Gobiiformes; family Gobiidae; genus Chaenogobius; species Chaenogobius annularis. Next base: position 214,736 of record BJKM01000725.1, read on the forward strand.
AGAATTACCCTATTACACCCAAAGTAATTGTCTGGCGGCGCTACAGTAAATCAGGTTTATGTCTTTGGAAAGAGGTGACGGCGCCGTGGCAAAAGGGTCGCATCCCAGATTCAGTCTGGAGAAACTCAAAGTGACGCGAGCGGAAAGGGGTGGGGTGGGGGGGGGGCCGCGTGATGACTGTGGAGCGTTAGCCACAGAAAATGTCGCGCTAAATGGTGATGCCGAAGCTACTTTATGCCACCGGACGCCGCAACTCTGACAGCAGGTTTAAGTGCGCGTTTTGTTTTGTGTTTTTGACCACGTTCGGACCACCTGGAGCGTCGCGTCCGTCACGCCCTGTCACGTCCTGGTCACGAGCTCGTCTTCGTTAGCCTCGGGAAACACTCAAAGGTGAAATGTTCCGTTCTGTGTTTCTAACTGAGGCTGTAACATCAGATACTGTAAAACCTACACACTCATTTAGGCAAGTACAAAAAAAAACACACAAAACTGGACCAAATTGAACCTTTGAGCCGTTTTAGAACAATCTGCAGCTTTATCAGAAATAGTAAATGACAAAATAATGTCAATAAAAAGAGCATTCTTGGATTTCCATTGTTGAACTTGGCATCGAGTATCGAGTATCAAATTCTTTAATATCAAAACTAGATTATATTTTAGTATCGTGACAACACCACCATGGTCATGACCACTGTGCGCTTACGTTAGCATGTCGAGGGAAAGCTAGCTTTTGTTTATTTCCCCATGGTAATTCCCTCTGATGCCAGTAGATGGAGCGCTAACACCAAATCCTGAGGAGGGAACGCCTGACAGTTTTGTTTTCAATGTGTACGATTATGTTCTACAGACATGAGACGCCAAAACATGTCCAGATGTTTGAAGGTCGACGACCACAACCATGACGACGACGACGACGACGACGACGACAGAATGACACACTTAAAGGAGCATTATGTAACTTTTCTGGTAAAGCGTTCGGTGTCATTGGAGATGTTGCTGCTCCACTTTTATGCATTCTTACCGTGGTCGCCTCTCCACGGATCTGACCCTTCAACCCCGGTGGCGTCATCTGCTCGTCTTCGTGGAGATCGGAACATTAATGCCATACTGTGGAACATCCGAGCCAAATAGCATCTCATCGCACACACTCCGACAGAAACGCTTTTTCTCATGATTTTTTACATGACATCATGACTTTTTGTTGTTGCTATTAAGAACAACAAATAAAGTTACACACTGCACCTTTAAGTAGTTAATTAGCTATAATGAGTCCCATCGTTCCCCACTAAAGCAAAGATACGACAAATATTGAGCCCCATAGATATCGTATGTCCCACAATATGGCATTGATCTATGGAGCCAAGCCGGTGGCAACTCAAGGTCAAGTTACAGGTGAGATCTGTGGAGAGGCGAGCGCATGGATTGACAAACAAAACCACTTTAAATAAACGTTTTCTCGAGGTTGTTTTGGCGTGGCGACGTTATTGTCCAGAACATCGCCTGCTGTTTGTTGACTGACACCGGACCGGGCCGGCGCTGATTAAATCTCACCAGTCTGATCGCGGGACGGGCGGGCGGACGGGCGGGCGGACGGCGGACGGGCGGGCGGTCTTCGCATCGCTTCCCCGCGGCTTTCCTGTTTAATTAGAACCGGCGAAGCGTCCGCAGAAGGATAACCGCGAGCGTCCGGCGCGTGACCCGCTCGCTCCATCTTCATCCAGACGTTCATTAGGAAACGCGCGAGCCGAATTAGTCCCGGCGGCGCGGTTGATATTTCCAAGCCCGGTTAACTCCGCGAGGTCGTCCGTTTTAATAATCCTTTCAAATCGCTCTTAGTATAACACAGGAAATCCTCATAGACTCGTATCGGAAATATGGTTAAGGTCTTTTTCTTTCCTTTTTTTTTTTTTTTAAATCTTGAGCGCTGTAGCGAGATATTAAAAAATCCGTCCGTTTGAAAGGTATGATGTATGTCGGAGTCCTGCTCTCACTTCGGGGACAGGGGAGAAATGAGGAGCGAAATGAGGAGTAATGAGGAGTAAAATGAGGAGTAAAATGAGGAGTAAAATGAGGAGTAAAATGAGGAGTAAAATGAGGAAATGAGGATAAAATAAAATGAGGAAAATGAGGAGTAAAATGAGGAGTAAAATGAGGGGTAAAATGAGGAGTAAAATGAGGAGTAAATGAGGAGTAAAATGAGGAGTAAAATGAGGGGTAAAATGAGGGGGAAAATGAGGAGTAAAATGAGGAGTAAAATGAGGAGTAAATGAGGAGTAAAATGAGGGTAAAATGAGGAGTAAAATGAGGAGTAAAAATGAGGAGTAAAATGAGGAGTAAAATGAGGAGTAAAATGAGGAGTAAATGAGGAGTAAAATGAGGAGTAAAATGAGGAGTAAAATGAGGAGTAAAATGAGAGTAAAATGAGGGTAAAATGAGGAGTAAAATGAGGTAAAATGAGGAGTAAAATGAGGGTAAAAGAGGGGTAAATGAGGAGTAAAATGAGGAGTAAATGAGGAGTAAAATGAGGAGTGAGGAGTAAAATGAGGAGTAAAATGAGGAGTAAAATGAGGAGTAAAATGAGGAGTAAAATGAGGAGTAAAATGAGGAGTAATGTGCACGTTTGGCCGGTGGGAACGGTCAGGGGCTTCAGAGGGAAGAGGACTAACGAGCGGCGGCAGTTGGATCGACGAGATTGGGTCGTTTCCGCTGACACCGACGTGAACGGACCCACACGATTTTTAAACACGTGCAGGCGTAAGAGATGTGCGTTTTACGTTTGTGAAGGCGAGGGGGTCCTTTAAAGGTGCACTGTGTAACTTTTCGAATGGTTACGCTGCTCTGTCCGTGGTAGATGTTCAAATGGAGCCGGTCATTCCCACTACAAACACGAACACAGAAGTGGGTTTGTGCGTTTTTCTTCTCCCTTCGCACAATAAAATGACTTATTTACCGCTCCAGCGACACACGAGGCACACTGCAAAACCTTTATTCTCCATGATGGGATTACAAGTGGTATATCTCCATTTTTAAGCCTTGGAATACTGTGAAGGCTTTCTCCCCCCCCGTTCTACAACTTAGCGATTTGCTTATTCCCGAACAACAAAGGCTATCGCACAAAAACAGACTCGATTGTGCCGATGCAGACAAGGAAAAAGGTTTGTTTTTTTGGGGGGGTGAAAAAGCACTTTGCAGACAATCTCACCTTGAATTTAGAATCTCAATCCCACCGTCGCCATCTCGAACCGATCGCCTTTCCATGCGGCGGCGTTTCCCAACCCGCTTCGTCTCGCGTTCTGCTAGAAGATGCGATTGTGAGTTGTACGGCGCAAACGCCCGTCTCTTCTCTTTGTGCTGAGGACGACACAGGCCGTTTTTCTGTCTGAGGGGCTTAGATTTTGCGGCGCGGGCACCAAAGCCTCCCGAATCCTCGCAGCGGCGATCCTCGCACCGGACCACAGCAGAGGTCTGGGGGATTTCCTGTGAGCTCGGAGCTGACCTGCAGATGCGGATGCTCCTCCACCGCCTGGAGGAACGCGCTCTACTCTAGATGAACCCGCTCTTCGTCTGCCTGGAGGAACTGTCTTGCTAGATGAACCTCCTGCTCTCCTGAATGTTCTGGCTCCACAGTTTCTATCTGTAAATGGAAGCGCGTCCGTCCGTCCGTCTGCGGGAGTCGGAACTCTCCTTCACTGTGGTTCTCTCCGAGGGTTTTACCTTGCCGAGAAGGGGGGTCCCAAGGGCAGGAGATGTTGGAGACATTTGCTCGTTTCCGATGAACATTGTTTGTTTAATTTGTTTTTTCTCTCTTCGACCTTAAATTGAATTGAATAATATGTTCAGTTCATTTTGAAATACCAACGTCATGAGAGAGAGAACATGCAAACTCCCGCCCGCAAATCGTGCGGGGCGGATTGCGCGGAACGACGGGGGGGACGCACTCCGGGTGTGTGCGTTTGTGTGCGCGCGCATATGTGTGTGTGACTGAAATCCAGAAGTTAAGTTTACTTGAGTAACTTTTGGAAGAAATTCTCTGAAGAGTTTTTGAAAAATACTAGTTTATTCTGCGAAAGTCTGAACCACATTTTAAAAAGACCCAAACCGACCATTTGACGATTAGAAATGACAAATTGAAATTCAATCGATCGCACTTTGGCTCATGAGGTTAATCTTGTCACGTCAGATCAATGCCGCGGGTGAAGACACGGGTTAATCCGGGTTACGGTAAACTCAGTCTCAGTCTCCAGCAAATGAATGCGAGAGAAGAGGGAGGAGCCACAACGCCAGAATGTCGTCAACTCTTGTGGTGAAAATGATAAATAACAATAATAAAGAATTCGTAATTGCGTAATACACGATTACAACCTAACAACATTTCTGATTCGTTCAAGATTTCAGGATTACAACCAACAAAGACACCCTGAAGGACGTCCAAACCGGGGCCCGCGGGGGTCAAATGCGGCCCTCAGACCACACGTTGTTGCCTGGATCCGTTCAAACGAGAGCCCTGCAACTGTGAGCGTTTCAACCAACAGTAACATCACATTTGTGTCGTCATAGAAACCTAAAACGATTGCTCCAAATGCCTGAGCGAAGGGTCCAGTGCCTCTGTTATAGCTTTGTTATAAACCCCCATCTGCATGACTGTAATAACCACTGGGCTGGGGGGTCTTTGCTGTCTCTAATAATCCGTTTTGAGGCGAAAAGCATTCACGCTAAAAAAGTTGCCCAGTTCATACATAATTTAACCGTTTGGTATAAATGTGCAATATGTAGTTTACAGGTAAATTCAGAAAATAGTTCATTTTTCCAGCTCAATTTTAAACTATCCGAGAAACACAAACAAACAAACAAACAAACAAACATATGGAAAAGAGAACCATTAGGAAAAGAACACACTGACTTTGCAGGTGAGGACTGTCCAAAGTGAGAGGAGAAAACACGGTTAGCGATATTCTGCGGATGGGAGGCTGGGGGCACTCGCGGGGCGTGTGAAAAGTCCATTAGCAACAATTAAAAAGCCATCGCGCTAACGACTTAAGAAGCTCGGTGGGTGCGGCGCTCGCCTCTCTCTGCGGAGGAGCGGCGCTCGGTCAGTTAGACTCAGGGAGACTCAGGGAGACTCAGGTCCGCGCGCACTTTTAAACAATTGGCTCCGAGTTCGGGGACCGTCGTGGTCTTTGTCTTCTTGTGTCGTCTAAATTTGAGGAGCAAGAACAAAGGCCATTCAGAAAAGAACTGTTTTTAATATGCGTATTTTTGTAATTGATTGGCGCACGAATTGTCATGTTTGGAAAGAATTGTGTTTGAAAAATGTGTCACAATGTTTTGAACGCGGCTGGCGCTGGTCGTCGAGCGGCTCGACTGTCGGGATGTCAAGACGACCAAAAAAAGAATAATCGGGACAATTTTTCAAGTAAAATTAAGTGCTTTTAGTTCAATCTGTCGTCCAAAAAAATCGATTTAAATGTAAATAACTTTTTTATCTGGCTGTTTTTTGTTACATTTAACTGTAATTTGTCTTTCACTTTCATGTGTTTTGGGACTGTTCCACCTGCTCGTAAAGACCGGACTGAGATGAACGAAGCGCTGCAGATTTGACTTTAAAACCGTGTGTCTCGGATGTAAAACTCCGACAATGGAAACGGCAGATGGATACACGTGGGATGCTCTTTTGGCTGAATTTAATCGTGGACAGCTACAAAAGGCCTGACTTCCTTGCATACGTTTGTTCTTCTGTCAGGAGCCGTGAGTTTAAGGTGAGAAAGAACAAACAATAATATATGTATCAATCTGATCAACTTTTCTGACAGATTAATCGCATACATTTAGGCCAAAATGACTTTAATTCAATCAAAAAAGTCCCACTGAGATGAAGGGGAGTCCTGGCCCCAGAGGGCGGAGCTTGTTGTACAGTGGTACAGGAAACCTACGCAGACACAGAGAGAACATGCAAACTCCACACAGAAGGCCCCGCATCGTCCGGGAGTCGAACCCAGGACCTTGCCGTGAGGCGAGGGTAAAAACGGTGTCTAAGTCTGAAGTGGAGCCTTTATATCCCAGATGGTACATGAATAATAACTCTTTAGGTTTAGGTTAGACCATTCTGTTGGTAAAAAGTGTTTTGCCTGAAGGGTCTCGCATTTATTTTCATTTTTTGCTTATTTTATCAAAGGTTATTAGAAGACAAAATTACATTCTGAAAATGTGTTATTTCTTTCCGTGTATCAGTTTGAATCACCTTCTTGCCATGACAGTGAGCCCGCGCTTGAACCTTCTGATTTGTCATTTGTGTGTCCTTAAATGTCCTTAAATGTCCTTAAATGTCCTTAAATGTCCTTAAATGTCCTCATCTCCAGTCCTCAGATCCTGCACAAACCGGAACCTGATAAAACATCCGTTCTCCGGGGAGTGCATCAGCCGCCTCTGCCTCTCCACACCGGGAATACAAAATATACACAACCCTGATTTTTTATATATATATATGTAGATGTGCTAACTGTGCTAACTATGTTCCCCCGTTTTCTATAAAGCGCGCAGCATATAACCCAAACCCAAACCCAAACCCAGGTCTCGCGGAACACAGAGCTTACCCCCATCCAGAGTGCTAACAAACATCCGGAGTGCTAACAAACATCCGTAGTGCTAACAAACATTCAGCGCGCTAACAAACATCCAGGGTGCTAACAAACATCCAGAGGGCTAACAAACATCCAGAGGGCTAACAAACATCCAGTGCGCTAACAAACATCCAGCGCGCTAACAAACATCCAGCGCGCTAACAAACATCCAGCGCGCTAACAAACATCCAGCGCGCTAACAAACATCCAGCGCGCTAACAAACATCCAGCGCGCTAACAAGCGCGCTAACAAAAATCCAGCGCGCTAACAAACATCCAGCGTGCGCTAACAAACATCCGGAGTGCTAACAAACATCGCAACAAACATCGCGCGCTAACAAACATCCAGCGCGCTAACAAACAGCCAGCGCGCTAACAAACATCCAGCGCGCTAACAACATCCAGCGCGCTAACAAACATCCAGCGCGCTAACAAACATCCAGCGCGCTAACAAACATCCAGCGCGCTAACAAACATCCAGGAGTGCGCTAACAAACATCCAGCGCGCTAACAAACATCCAGCGCGCTAACAAACATCCAGCGCGCTAACAAACAACAATCCAGCGCGCTAACAAACATCCAGCGCGCTAAACAAACATCCAGCGCGCTAACAAACATCCGGAGTGCTAACAAACATCCGTAGTGCTAACAAACATCCAGCGCGCTAACAAACAGCGCGCTAACATCCAGCGCGCTAACAAACATCCAACAAACATCCAGCGCGCTAACAAACATCCAGCGCGCTAACAAACATCCAGCGCGCTAACAAACATCCAGCGTGCTAACGGCGCGCTTCCTGCTTCACGAAGGACACACAATGCACTCATTTTCACCCAAATAGATGGGTTTGTACAGATTTAAAAATGGGTACAACGATATGTATAAATGTATTAATTTCACATCAGTTTTGTAACTTATTCATTTACTCAACTTGTGCTGTGTTTATGCAGTATTATGTATTTGTTTTTGAAATTATTTGGCCTGAGAATGAGCAAAACGTGTGAGATTTGTGCAACCCAGGGTCAGTTGTGATGTACTTTTTTTCTTTTTTTTTTTAAACCAGTAAGAGCGCTAACATTCGCAGCAATCTCCGTTTCAAATGTGGCGTGAAAGAAACGCACTAATCCATCTCGAGTAGCAACTGGTTTTGAACGCTTCTAGTGAAATCATGTTGTTTCTTTGTCCTTCTCCTGCCCTTTCTTGTCCACGCTCAGAAATGGAGGCAAGGAAATAACAGAAATAGCTACAAGACCAATCCAAGGGCCATTTTATTTTCTGGTGAAATTGTACTTGAGGGGGAAAAAATAAAAAAAATAGCCAAGTGGGAGCCGATGATGCTCGAGTTGGAAAGGGAAGCCTTTTCGTGTCAGCGCCGCGTAATCAAATATGTGAGGAGTTTGTGTTGATTTCCCCTGACTGCTGTGGACACAAGTGCGAATGGGGCCCCGCCCGTTTGAATGTGGAGCGTGTCTTTGAGCAGAGGACGAGGTGCCCGGGATGTGGGACGCTCAAACACTCGAAAAGACCGCGTCGTCGCCGCCTCCTTCAGACCAGATGATCTGAGATGAGATTTTATTTTGGTCTTTATTGGCTCCGGAACACGCTTTTGTCATCTTGTTTTAGAACGATCCGGAACAATCGTGAACGAAGCTAAACTACACTGCCTGTCCAAAAAAGTGTCCAAAAAAGTGTCCAAAAAAGTGTCCAAAAAAGTGTCCAAAAAAAGTGTCTAAAAAAGTGTCCACCAGGCCCTCTCATCCTGTTGGATAATCGCTGCGTGGGTGAAGGTCTTCTCAGCCGCAACACGGTGTTTGAACCCAGACGCTTCTCATTTCTGACACAACCACGTGGAAAGACGAATCCCGTGGTCGATGGATGAGATGTCAGCGTGTTTGAGAAGAATCAAATCATTGGCATCGAGCAGAGAAAGCATCTAAGGAGAAGCAGAAGCGAATCTACTTTAGATCTGAACCCCCGTGAGAGTGTTTGGGACGAGCTGGAGAAGGCTTTGAGCAGTGGTCAGCGAACGTGTGCTGCTCAAGAAGGTTCTACCAAATATTCGAGTGTGGGTTTCTTTCTGCACAGGTTGTGGACATCTACAAGTTCAGGGAGTGGAACAGGAACATCGATGACCTGTGGATCCAGATGCTCCTCAACTGCCTGGAGAAACGGTCTCCACTCCAGATGAACGGTTCTTCATCTGCCTCGAGGAACTGATTCTCCTCTTGAAAGGTTCCAGCTCCACCGTCTATCTGCAAATTGAAGCAGTCTCCTGTCCATCTGAGGGAGTCTCTCCTTCACTGTGGAACTCCTCAAGGTTTCTACTTCTTCCCATAGATGTTTGGTAGTTTTTCCTTGCCGAGAAGGAGGCTCTAAGGACTGTGGATGCTGGCGCTGCCAAGTCCCTATGAACATTGTTTAACGTCTCAGACCCCCCCCTTCATCACATCAGCGACGTCTCAAAATGAATCGTACGCAAAAACCTAATTGGCTCCAAGTTACTGACGCCGTCCAATCTGCGTATCATTGCATCGTCACAAGATCTGCAGTTCTTTTGCCAGTTCACGCAGACCGTTTGATACAGATCTGTTTAGAAAGAGACTACGCCAAGTTCTACCTTTTATTATTCAAACGCGTGTCTTTTGAAAGTGCCATTTTGCAGCATCCGAGTGCTGATATATTCATGGAAAAACAATAAGTGTTTCTCCTGCACACGAGCGCCGCGGCTTCAGTGTCGCAGTGGCGTCGGCGTCGTTAAAATGCATGAGCTCGGATGAAGAGGTGGAGCTGGAGTTTGGGGCCAAAAAGCGCCAGCCAAAAATTGTAGAGTCGGATGGCGCGGCGGCGACGACGCACGGGCGGGGAATATATTCTACTGCGTGAAAGTAAAAGTGTTCCTCTTCCGTCTGCGAGTAAATCCACAAAAAGCCTCGTGTTGTCATTGTGTCATTTAGATTCATCCTTCAATTATACCAGCTTTTCTGCTTTATTTTGGTTGTTCTCCCAATCGTCTCACTGGACAGAACGTCACGTTAACTCCAGCCACAGACCTGTTCTTTTACATAATGTATTCTGTAACATTTCCGTTGCCGCGGACACACAGCGCTCATACAGCGTGACATTTGGGAAACGTGCGTGAACTGCTCCGTGTACAAATGTTACAGTTCGTACATCTATGAGGAGTTCAAAGGTCACGTTCTCCAGTGGATACAGACATGGGCCGGCCTCCTGCTGGTGCCCAGATTCAGGACGAAACACGGGCCGGCCTCCTGCTGGTGCCAGAGTCAGGAGTAAACATGGACCGGCCTCCTGCTGGTGCCAGAGTCAGGACTAAACATGGACCGGCCTCCTGCTGGTGCCCAGATTCAGGACGAAACACGGACCGGCCTCCTGCTGGTGCCCAGAGTCAGGACGAAACATGGACCGGCCTCCTGCTGGTGCCAGAGTCAGGATGAAAACACGGGCCAGCCTCCTGCTGGTGCCAAGAGTCAGGACTAAACATGGACCGGCCTCCTGCTGGTGCCAGAGTCAGGACTAAACATGGACCGGCCTCCTGCTGGTGCCAGAGTCAGGACTAAACATGGACCGGCCTCCTGCTGGTGCCAGAGTCAGGACTAAACATGGACCGGCCTCCTGCTGGTGCCAGAGTCAGGACTAAACATGGACCGGCCTCCTGCTGGTGCCAGAGTCAGGACTAAACACGGACCAGGCCTCCTGCTGGTGCCAGAGTCAGGACTAAACACGGGCCAGCCTCCTGCTGGGGCCAGAATCAGGACTAAACATGGACCGGCCTCCTGCTGGTGCCCAGAGTCAGGACTAAACATGGACCGGCCTCCTGCTGGTTGCCAGAATCAGGACTAAACATGGACCGGCCTCCTGCTGGTTCCCAGAACAAAACCATGTGGGAATGTTGAAAAAACTACCTTTAGATTGTGTTGAAAACGACATTGTATGCGGTTTTTTTTATCCCCATTGCGGTATCAAAAGCGGTATCGAGTATCGAAAGGATCAGCGGGAATCACACCACAAAACTTCAGGTTACGAGTCAAAAACTGCTCCACCTCCCGAGCGCCCCAATTCAACCCCCAATAATAACAGTTATGCCTCACGTAACGCAGGATAAACACGACGAAAGAAAGAAAGAAGCAGTTCAATGGCCTTTTTGTGCCGTGTGTCAGACGGAGATGAAGCGCGTGCAGCTCCAGTGAAAGGCGGCGTAACAGCAGAAAGTCGGTTTACATCACGACTCCGCTCAACGCCCGCCGCCGCATTTGAAGCGGCGGCTCGGCTCGGCAGGTGGCCCGAGAAGAAACCCAAAAGTGAAAAAAAATATATATATATATAAAAAAAAAAAAAAAAAAAAAAAAGAGGATGAGAGCGGTGCTGCGTTTGAGTTCAGCGCGACGTCAGAAGAACATGCGCCGCTCGGAATGACACAACAGCAACGAAATACGAGCCTGAGCAACTTCTACTCGGGCAGGGGGGAAGGGGGAAGGGGGGGGGGATAAGTTGGCAGATGAATAAGCGCGAGTACTAGAATAAAAATGGGATTTGAATGGTTGCTACTGACATGTGGCTCGCTAGCACACTTCATCCCGACACGACCTGGGATTATTATATCAGGGTTTAAAAGCGGCTTTAAAACTACACAAATTGAATTATAATTTCCAAATACTTGTCAGAAAAGAAAAAAAATGCCTTGTTAAAAAATCGTATACATTATTTAAATTAAGAAGGCAAATGGTGATGGTCAGGAATCGAATCCTGAGTTTTCAAGGGGAATAAAACCTAAATTACACCAATGCACTGCTAATTTGAACAGCTACGCTACTAAATATGTTAAAAACAAATGGGAAAGAGAAGGTAATCTTACTTTAACAGACGAAGAGTGGGAAAATGTGTGTACGTCCCAGTGGGGAACGGCAAAGTCACATGTTGGGGGGGGGGGGGGGATTTCGCTGGGAAAATGCGTCACGTTTTTTCACGACGCCAAGTCAAAGTGCTCATTATTCACGAGGAAGTACAGACTGTCTGAGGTGAAACCACTGCCACGTGTTCTGGGACTGTTCTGGTGCTGAAGTTCACAATACGCTGCAGACGGTTTTTTGACATCGTCCCACTCAACTTTAGAACTATGAACTTGGGCCTCAGAACTCCTGCCATGGACACAAAACATGGAGGACGTAAACCTCACCAACGATCAAGGACTGGACTGACGGGAACAGACATCAGACAAATGGAAAAAATAACTTTCAGACAAAATGGGACCTGTATTTTAATTGAAATGTGCCGTCATTTTGTTTTCTCCTGATGTTTAGTTGATATGTTCTTTTTTTTAAATAAATTTGCTCATTTTGTGTTCTGTAGTGTTTTATTTTCTATGTTTGTATGTTTGTTTTTATTTAAAAGAAAAAAGAAAATATAATGTGGCTATAATATTGCCTCCTCGTGGTTTTAACTTACACAGTGGACGATACACAAAGTTACACACTGCGTTTTCAATAACTCAATGTTTTACATTTTACACTCAGATTCTGGCTCCACAAACCTTCACTCGTTCACGTCGTGTTTTCCCTTCAGTCAGGCTTCGGTCGTGGAGCCAAGAAAAGGCTTGGATACACTCAACACTAGTCAACTAGTCAACATGCTAGTCAACTCTAGTCAACTCTAGTCAACTCTAGTCAACTCTAGTCAACACTCACATCTCAGTCAACTCTAGTCAACAACAATCAGTCAACTACTTGTCAACACTAGTCAAGCATCTAACTAGTCACTCTAGTCAACTCTTGTCAAATCATCAGTCAACTAGTCAAACCTTCGTCAACAACTAGTCAACTAGTCAATCTGCAACACTGTCAACACTGTCAAATCTCGTCAACACTAGTCAACTCCGTCAACTCTCGTCAACAATAGTCAACACTTGTCACACTAGTCCTTCGTCAACACTAGTCCACTAGTCAATGTCTCTCGTCAACCTTGTCAAATTCTGTCAACACTAGTCAACATTTAACATCAGTAACTCTCGTCAACAATAGTCAACTCTAGTCAACTCTCGTAAACATTGTCAAAATCCGTCAAAAACAGTCAACACTTTGTCAACACACTAGTCAATCTGCGTAACACAGTCAACATAGTCAAGCTCTTGTATCTCGTCAACGATTGTCAAACTCGTCAACACTAGTCAAACACTTAGTCAACTCTAGTCAACTTGTACCTAGTCACCTCTGTCAACCTGTCACCTAGTCAACATTGTCACACTAGTCAATCTGTCACACTAGTAACTCTAGTCAACTTAGTCAAACTCTAGTCAACTCTAGTCAACATGCTGTCAAACTTGTCAACAGTCACTTGTCCAAACACTTGTCAACTGCAACTCTAGTCAACTCTAGTTCAACTCTAGTAACTCTAGTCAACTTACGTCAACATTGTCAACACTTGTCAACACTTGTCAACACTAGTCAACTCTACGTCAACTCTAGTCAACTCTAGTCAACTCTTAGTCAACTCTAGTCAACACTTGTCAACACTTGTCAACACTTGGTCAACACTAGTCAACTCTAGTCAACTCTAGTCAACTCTAGTCAACTCTAGTCAACACTTGTCAACACTTGTCACACACTAGTCTTCAGTCTTAGTCACTTACACACTTGCAATTAAAGTCAATCTCTACTAACTCTCAACTGCACCTATACGTCAACACCCATCGTCATCATTAATCTCGTCAACCTGCAACTAGTCCAACTCTGTAAATCAACACATAGCACCTGTCAACTCTACACGTCAACTCAGTCACTCATCACACTCGACTAGTCAAACTCTTCACTGTCAACACTAAGTCAACACTTCGTCAAACTAGTCAACTTCGTCAACTCGTCATGCAATCACACTAGTCGTCACTACGTCAACTACTACGTCAACTACTAGTCAACACTAGTCAACATATGTCAACACTCGTCCCACTAGCATATAGGTTCACTACCACACTACATATCATTGTCAACCTCATCAACACTAGTCAACTCGTAAATACCAAACCTAGCACTCTCGTCAACCTCGTCAACTCGCCACTCGTCAAACTACAAACACTAGCTCACATCTCGCAACAGCTCGTCAACCTGTCCCTCGTCAACTCATTCAAATAGTCACTTAGTCAACACTCGTCAACCACTAGTCAACACTCGTCAATCTAGTCCAACACTAGTCAACTCTAGTCAAACAACTCTAGTCAAACCATAGTCAACTCTCGGTCAACTATCAACCGTCAACTCAGCACTTAGTCAAACACTAAGTGCACTCTCGTCAACACTCGTCACATTGTCAACACTAGTCATAGTCACATACACTTAGTCAACACTCGTCAACACAGTTCAACTCTAGCAATAGTCAAACACTAGTCAACTTCCGTCACAACTCGTCAACGCTGTAACCACTAAGTCAAACTCTCGTAACACTTCAAATTGTCAACACTAGTCAACTCTCGTCAACTCTGAGTCAAAACACTAGTCAACACTATGTCAACACTAGTCAACTCTTCTGTCAACACTAGTCAACACTAGTCAACTCTCGTCAACACTTGTCAAATCTCGTCAAACTAGTCAACACTAGTCAACTCTCGTCAACACTAGTCAACTCTCTCAACACTTGTCAACACTCGTCAACACTAGTCAACACTTGTCAACACTAGTCAACTCTCGTCAACACTAGTCAACACTAGTCAACTCTCAGTCAACATAGTCAAATCTCGTCAACATAGTCAACACTAGTCAACCTAGTCAACACTTGTCAACACTAGTCACACTCTCGGTCAAACCTCTCGTCAACATAGTAAACACTTGTCAACTAGTCAACTCTCGTCAACACTAGTCAACACTAGTCAACTCTCGTCAACACTTGTCAATCTCGTCAACACTAGTCAAACACTTGTCAACACTAGTCAACTCTCGTCAACACTAGTCAACACTAGTCAACTCTCGTCAACACTTGTCAAATCTCGTCAACACTAGTCAACTTGTCAACACTAGTCAACTCTAGTCACACTATCACCTAGTCACTCTCCCGTCAACATAGTCAACTCGTAAACACTATCACACTTGTCACCTCAGTCACTCTAGTCACCTCTAGTCACCTTGTCTAGTCACCTCTAGTCCTCTAGTAACACTTGTAACTCTAGTCACCTCTATGTCAACTCTAGTCAACACTTGTCAACACTTGTCACTTGTCACCTCTAGTCAACACTAACACTAGTCAACACTAGTCAACTCTAGTTGTTGTTAATATTAGCTGTTTCTCTCCACTGTGTTTCCAGACGTTTACAACATGCAAAAGAGGTCCTAGTTTTTAAGTTTTGGACTGGCGAGGCGGCACTCTGAGCTATCGGCCCCACAAACCATATTGAGACCGGGCAGGAGGATTTTGGTCCAGGCGGTGCAACTTTAAGGGCCGATCTTTGAAAAACGTGTGAAGTTTGGCCCTCATTTATCAAAGTACAAGTGGAGTACGACCGGCCGGAGGTGTACGATGTACAATGTACGTACTGCGCAGGAAAACTACTGCGTACCACACCGATCAGTCACCAAACCACATTCTTCTGTAGCTACGGAGGCTGAAGTGCCCAGCCCAAGGGCACAACGACGACATGCACCAGTGAAGATTGGGTTTGTGGGTGTTGTTGTACTTTTGAGCCATTGAACACCAAACTTCTGAACACTCATTCATTTGTTGTCTTTTAATTCAGCAACCTGTTCTTGTGAACAGTTTCAAACCTGTTTTATAATTGAGTCATCACTCTGCGGAGCTCGAACACAAGAGCACATTATGTATGCATGAACAGCATGGCAGCCAATGACAATTATTAATGATATCAATTTAACTGTGCCATGATAATCAACAGTGTCTATGAAAATACGAGCGTTCAAAAGCAGAAGTGGATTAGCTCAGGTTTTCTAATCAAATAATGAGCTGTCGAGGGAATGAAACGCTGCAAAAAAACCACAAAGAGTTTGATGAAATGACTTGAACGAAGAAATACATTTCTCTTAAATTGTACGAGTTTAGATTCGGTTTCAATTAACATTATGCAAAATGGACTGTTAAGAGCTATATAATGATAACCATATAATGGTTTTCATCATTTACACACTCAAAGTCTTCTTTTGAGTCGAAATTGCTCTGACAATTCCAGTTTTCACCTTCCCCCTAAACACGCCCACTGTTCGGCACTTACACCGCGTTATTGTTTATTCTTTTATATCGCAAAGCTTTTATTTGATCATAGTTTATACTTTGACTCGTATGTCGTACTACTGTGGCAATGGTGTATTCCTACTTAAGATCTGGTTTGATCCCGGTTTAGACCGGATATAATCCCGTTTTGGACCCGATTTACATCTGTTGGTACTCGGAAAGCCACATTGTTGTGCTTTGGTGGTACTTGACACTTCTTACGAGATCAGACTCTCGAAATACGTTGATATTGTTGATAATATAATAATAATAATTTTGTTGATTTGCGTTTGTAGCAGCAACAAAATATCCGAACAAAATCTTTACCAAAATAAAACACTTTATAATTCCTAAAATAAAGCACGTAACATTTTTACTTCGAAAGTGTATGGTAAAAGAGGTTGGAAAATATTTGATCAAAGTTTCAAGTCGCTTTAGAGTGAGAGCTGATTGGCCGTGCGAAGGTGGTCCACTCTGGTTGACTTTCTGTGTCGTAAAGCTGCGCTGGTGGCCAACAATGCGTGCGTGTGAATGCTAAAGACGCGCCAAAGGTGTTTGTGAGCGCTAGCGACAAGGAAGAGCGATTTAAACCTGCCTTTGGAGATCACGAAAGCAGCTTGAAAAATGCGCAGAATGAACACAAATAAAAGATGAATAAAGATTTAGACAGCTGAACAAAATCACAAACAACCTGTTCCCAATATGTTTTGCGCGTAATAAAGTAAAATATGTTTAGCCCCAGAACACATCTATTGTAAAAGCATCTGTTTGTGTGAAGAGGGTGGTGAAAAGCGCGTTTAAACTCGTCGCGGTGAATCTTTAGGATGCTGGGAATGCATAAGGAAAGTGAGCGATACAGAACAGTTTAAAATGAGCTGGTTTTTCACGTCGTTTACTCATAGAAATCAGGTACTAACGGACTCATGTTTGACTCTGCACCGTATTAGGACGTCCTGTGTCTTCGGGAGGCGCTTCACATCCTCTCGTCTTATTCGCCTGCTCCGGAGAGAGAGAGAGAGGGATTATAGTGGGGATTGATGCTTTCTGCTGATAGAGAGCGAGGCAGAGAGAGGGGAGAGAGGAGGAGAGCGTGGAGACCGGTGCAACACTGCCCCCTAAAGGCAACAATTTGACTTCAGCCTCTCAAAATGCAGGTGTTTGGACCAGGTTCATGGGTCATATCTGTGTAACTGCAGGGCCGATACACGTGCAACGAAAACTGACACAAAACGTCTTCTCTGTCAGTGAAAATAAAGTAAACAAGTTCAACCTGAACTATGTGAAGTCTTGGATTCAATGATAAAAACAAAACAATGAAATGCCAACGTTTGTGCCATTTTTGTTTTGTTATTTCATTCCAAAAAAAAGAGTAATACATGCCCAAGTATTATTACTGCAGCTACTACTAAAACAGTTTACTCATACACTTACTCATTGGTTTCAGCATTTGAGGTTTGTATCTAAAAAGCTAATTGCTGGGGCAAAGGTCTTCATCAATCTTCATCACTCCAAAACCCATGGACATCTATTTTGTTGTATTCTTTTCCCTATATCGTTTTCTGTTTCTGAGGTCCTGGGGCCCTGGGGCCCTGGATCCTCCTCATCTGCCTGGATGAACTCTCTCTACACTACATGAACTGCTCCTCATCAGCCTGGATGAACTCTCTCTACACTACGTGAACTGCTCCTCCTCTGCCTGGATGAACTCTCTCTACACTACGTGGAACTGCTCCTCCTCTGCCTGGATGAACTCTCTCTACACTACGTGAACTGCTCCTCCTCTGCCTGGATGAACTCTCTCTACACTACGTGAACTGCTCCTCCTCTGCCTGGATGAACTCTCTCTACACTACATGAACTGCTCCTCATCGGCATGGATGAACTCTCTCTACACTACATAAACTGCTCCTCTTCTGCCTGGATGAACTCTCTCTACACTATATGAACTGCTCCTCCTCTGCCTGGATGAACTCTCTCTACACTACATGAACTGCTCCTCATCTGCCTGGATGAACTCTCTCTACACTACGTGAACTGCTCCTCATCTGCCTGGATGAACTCTCTCTACACTACGTGAAACTGCTCCTCCTCTGCCTGGATGAACTCTCTCTAAACTATGATGAACTGCTCCTCCTCTGCCTGGAATGAACTCTCTCTACACTACATGAACTGCTCCTCATCTCTGGATGAACCTTTCTACACTAGGATGCTCCTCATCTGTCTGGATGAACTCTCTCTACACTATATGAAATGCTCCTCCTCTGCCTGGATGAACTCTCTCTACACTACATGAACTGCTCCTCCTCTGCCTGGATGAACTCTCTCTACACTACATGAACTGCTCCTCCTCTGGCTGGAATGAACTCTCTCTACACTACATGAACTGCTCCTCCTCTGGCTGGATGAACTCTCTCTACACTAGACCAGTCCTGGACCGTCTGCAGTCTGTCCGTCTGTGGGAGTAAGATCCTTCACTGTGGTTCTTCTCCAGGTTTCTTTTTCCCACTGTGTAGTTTTCCCTGGTAGAGAAGGAGGGTCTAAGGACAGGGGGCGCTCTGGGACAGTTCTCCATTTGCTTCCTGTGAACATTGGTCAATCTGCTTCTCTATTATTGACCAATGACTTTTCATTGGTTGAACTTTATTTATTTTTTTGTGCAGCCCTGCTTTTGTGCAACTGCTGTTGGGCTTTGGGGTTTTACAAAAGTAAATTGAATTGAAATTGTAAGAAAGTTCCTCAGTGACTTTGCCAGTTCGTTTGTGTTCAGACCAAACCAGGAAGTGATGGATGAGAGTTTCAAAGACAACCACAGTCCACTGAAGTCCGAGTCTTTGGTCCAGGACAGGTCAGAGTCCATTTGTCATCACAAGGTTTGAATCGGAGCAGAAAGATTCCTCAGCCTAAAACAGTGACTAATATGACAGTGCAAGGTCCAGCGGCCAGAGCAGGCACAGGACGGGCAAAGGTCCCAGCGGCCAGAGCAGGCACAGGACGGGCAAAGGTCCCAGCGGCCAGAGCAGGCACAGGACGGGCAAAGGTCCCAGCGGCCAGAGCAGGCACAGGACGGGCAAAGGTCCCAGCGGCCAGAGCAGGCACAGGACGGGCAAAGGTCCCAGGGCCAGAGCAGGCACAGAGGGCAAAGGTCCCAGCGGCCAGAGCAGGCACAGGACGGGCAAAGTCAAGAAAACACCAAACAAACATGTTCTTCAAGTGCAAATCCAGTTCTTGTGATACAGAAATAATACTTTCGCTGCTCTGTTCTTCTCCATGGAAATGTTATTGCTTTGCCTAGAATGTTCCACTTTAGAGCATTACAGGCGTTAAAAAATGCCTTTAAAATAATGGTAGAAAAGGTTTCAAAAGTATAAATTTTCTTTTTTTCAGTTTTTAAATTGAAACAATTAAACATAGAACACAGAACGTCACATCAAGAGGCTTGTTTGAGCAGAGCAAAAGGGTGAAGGCGCTGCAGGACGTCCTACAACACCTGTGCACCAGCCCCTGACGAGATCAAGGCGAGATCAAGGCGAGATCAAGAGATCAAGACGAGATCAAGACGAGATCAAGGCGAGATCAAGGCGAGATCAAGGCGAGATCAAGACGAGATCGAGATCAAGGCGAGATCAAGAGAGATCAAGCGAGATCAAGGCGAGATCAAGACGAGATCAAGACGAGATCAAGGCGAGATCAGAGATCAAGCGAGATCAAGGCGAGATCAAGGCGAGATCAGGCGAGATCAGAGATCAGGCGAGATCAAGAGATCAAGGCGAGATCAAGGCGAGATCAAGGACGAGATCAGACGAGATCAAGGCGAGATCAAGGCGAGATCAAGACGAGATCAAGAGATCAAGACGAGATCAAGACGATCAAGATCAAGACGAGATCAAGGAGATCGAGATCAAGGCGAGATCAAGATCAGGACGAGATCAGGACGAGATCAAGGCGAGATCAAGGCGAGATCAAAGCAAGCAGGTGCAGCCTTCATCGACCACAAAGCCCAAATGCATGATGGGAAATGCAGTGCTGCGTAACATGTGAGGAGACACTGACAGTTCTGCTCCTCCTCCTCACTCTTCATCTCATTTATCTACTTTTATCATCATCACAGACGGCCCACATATATCATCACAGACGGCCCACATATCATCACAGACGGCCCACATATCATCACAGACGGCCCACATGAGACACAGACGGCCCACATATCATCACAGATACATGCCCACATGAGACACAGACGGCCCACATATCATCACAGACGGGACCCACATATCATCACAGACGGCCCACACATGAGACACAGACGGCACCAGGCCCATATACATCACAGACGGGCCACATATCATCACAGAGAGCCCACATGAGACACAGACGGCCCACATATCATCACAGATGGCCCACATGAGACACAGACGGCCCAAATATCATCAAGACGGCCCACCATATCATCACAGAAAGGCCACATGCTCATCAGCAGATGCCCACATGAGACACAGACGGCCCACATCATTCACAGACGGCCCACATTATCATCACAGACGGCCCACCTGAGACACAAAAGGCCCAGGCCGTTGGACATTACAGACGACATGAATAATACATGATCTTCCTGCGCTCAAAGTCCTTTTCACCATGGATCAAGACCGATCTTAAACTCCATCATGAGCTCGTTGTGCGTTGCCTGGCGACGTGTGTGTGTCAGTCCGTGGTGTGTGTGGGGACGCAGGAGCAGTCACAGAGTTTTATCCCATTTATTCAGAGCCACGAGTCAAAGAAACGCGAGATCTCTGTTCTCTTTCTCGCCAATAATCTCGGCCAAATATCTCGGTTTAATCCAGCCCAATGTCCGCGGATGAAACGTCTTCTTTTAATTATTATTTTGTTTGTTTATAAAGACAAAATAGTTTTTTTTTTTTTACCTTGACATGTTTCGGTGAGCGTCTCTTCCTCGGAGGCATCGTCTGACCGCCTATTGTCTCAAGTTGTTCAATGTCACGTCGCATATTGATGACATCACAGAGGGATTCAGTTTTAGAACTCTTCACAAACTGCAACTTCACTGATTCAAACTCTGATAAATAGTTACCACAGGGTTCGACACCACCAAAATATATAAGTCATGATTAGAAAAACAGGAGCACAACAAGCGATAGAGCTCCACCTGCAGTTACCCTTTTGGAATTACATCGTCAGAGAACAGACCCAAACGCATTTTTTTCTTTTTTGTGTGTGGGTGTGAAATTACTTACAAAACAAACACATTTAAAGTTTCCAAATACAAAAAAAAGAGCCAGGTTCTTTTCGGGTCAATGTCGCCAACGTTGCAAGGCTGGTTTTCCTCCCAGAGACAGCAGGGGGCGACGACGGACACCCCCAAAATACATATTTAACCATCACAGCGACTGAGATAAAAAATGTTGCTTAGTTCTGCTTTAACTGATCTCTTCTCCCCTCGTCCTTCTTTCGTTGTCTTGTTTGGGCGATTGTGAGGTTGCCCCTCTGGTTGCCCCTCTGGTTGCCCCTCTG
Organism: Chaenogobius annularis; assembly: GCA_015082035.1. NCBI lineage: Eukaryota > Metazoa > Chordata > Actinopteri > Gobiiformes > Gobiidae > Chaenogobius > Chaenogobius annularis. The sequence goes on from BJKM01000725.1 coordinate 236,101, forward strand.
GTTGCCCCTCTGGTTGCCCCTCTGGTTGCCCCTCTGGGATCCGTGTTGAAGCACCGGTCTGAGTCGGGACTGAACCGCTGGAACCAGAGAGTTACTACCACTTTTTGAATCTCCTTAAAAAAAAAACGATTTGTAGAGAAGTTTGAGGTCAGGTCTAATTCCTGGAGCATTCACTGAAAACAAACGCACCCCCAAAGGTCTGAACGGGCGCGGGAAAATCTGCCAAACTGTTCTGCTTTGCACGTTTGGACTTTCTTTTTTTATTTTTTATTTTTACAGGGGAATATGCTAAAATCCGCCGCCACACGAGCGCCATTTGGCTTCCTCCGGCTCGCGCCAAAGTCAGCGTCAAAGTCAAAACACTGGAATCCATTTATTCCCAGCGTTACGCGGCAAAATAATTAATCCAGCTTTGACTAATGTTTTGGCTGAAGATGTGTGGTAGATTCATGTTTTTGGGAGGAAATGACCGTAAGATCCACAAATGTTGTACCTTTACATTATTTATAAGGGATTTTATTAGGGATAATTTCAGTTTTTACAGAGATATTAACCATAAACCATAAAAACATCAACATTTTTACTATTAACAGACACATTTACATAGGTTTCTGACTTGCTCAATAAAAACTATGGTTCAGTTTTCAATGTCATGTTGCTCTCCTTTGATACGCTCTCTCCTTCGTTTTGGTTTTTACACTTTTATATTACGGCACATTTAAACCAAAAAAAAAACAAACGTCTCATTTAGTTCAAATTTATCCATTTTCAAATCAAGTCCGAATGTAATTTTTTTTTCTTCCATTTCACGAACGTCCAATATAACCTCGGTGTTGTGACTAATGTGCACTTTGACACAATTTTTCCGACATAATTCTTTCCAAACGCGTGATTCACAAGTGGGTAATATAGTTATGGTTAAAGGTCATTTATTATATTTATGGTTAAAAGTCATTTATTATGCAACATGAGACACTGCGGCGTTGAACTGTAAACTTGTATCCGGACGAAATAAAAAGAACAAACGAAAAGGCCTGCAAAATTCAATGGGTTTCGGTTTGCGGTTACAGTCGCCACCTTGAGTTTTTCCGTTCAAAAGAGAAGAATTTTGTGACAATTTTAAGTATTTTTACTCAATATTACAGCCCGAAAAATAGACCTAAATGTAAAGACCTTTGTTTTATGTCTGTTTTTGTCACATTTAACTTTAACTTTATTTAATCTTAAAGTTCAGTTTGGTAAAGCCGGTCACAAACTTCACCACATGTCAGAGCACGAGAATGAAAGAAAATGAAAGACTTCACCGTTGTTTGGTCTCAATAATCGTGAATAAATGTTAAATCATCGTAAATAATAATAATAATAATTAATGAATAATTTGATATCGAGAGCCGACACGGTGCATATCTGGTGCAAATCTGTTTAGTATTTGGACCAGAGTTTGGAAAAGGAGGACAAATGTAAATGTTACTCAAGTAGTAGCGTAACTGGCTCGTAACCGTTAATCATAAGTGAAGGAACGGTGCAAAAATATCCACGTCAGCATCACGCTTGTGTCACTTTAGATTGACTGTATTTGTATTTGTTGCGTGTACTTGTGTTTTTGGGCAAACCCTGCCACAATAAGTACCGTATCGACCCATCGTTCAACAAATAACGGACAGAACCACATGTTTGGACTCAATATTTATCGTGTGCTTATTTTATTTGGCGTCTTTTGGTGTAATTTCCTTGAAGTACGAGAAGATTCGAGCCGTAAGAACGCCGATTATAGATACTTTAGTGTTTTATTCTGTCATTTCTTTAGTGCAGCTCATGTTTTTAATGATATTGAACATTACCGTGATATTTTTACGTCACAAAATGCATTATCGCACGGACAGACAAACCAAAGACAAACAGAGTGAATCCTGTTGACAGTTTATTCATTGTCCAAATTCATATCAGTAGACTTGGAGAAATAAGAGGTTCTTTTTTTTTTTTTCTTTTCTTTTTTTTAAAACATTCTCTTGAACAAAAATAGAACAACTATTTACAGTCACTGGTAAAAATACATAGAAAGCGTCGGAGCCACGTCGTCTTTCTAAAAGACATAATCCACGACAGCGATGAGAAGTGAGTCCAGACCAGTCAAACCTGTGCAGCATCCACCAGCTTATTTTGTGCATTTCTGACACGGTGTGAGGAAAAACACATAAAAAAAAAAAAAAAACAGACAAAAACTAAATTCCTATGGCAATTCGGGGGGTTGACGAGGCCGGGAAAAGCACTGCAAAGAAGGAAAAATCAAGCGGAATTCAGAGTTTGTATCTCGTTTTGAACCAACATAACATGGATTATTTTAACGGTTTCAAGATTAATTTCAAATTGTGTCAATACATTTTCATCATTTCAAGATAAATCATTTGAAATATATATATATATAAAAAACAAAAAACAACCCAGAAACACCAAACACATCAAAGTGTACTCCAAAGCGCTCAGAAAAACGAGACTGAATTCGAGTTTTCCCTTCTTCGCAGCGCAGCAAATCAATACTGTTTTTACTATTGCAAGATGCGGTTTTTTTATAATACTGATCGACGGTTCAAAATACCATGATTTACGTTGTGCAATTGGAAAGAAAGAAAGAAAAAAAAAAAGCTTCAGGAAGAGAGAAAAGTTTGAGCTTTTACGAAGTCGCTTTAGCTTTGAGGTTCTGTGGAGACGCACAAACGCACAAAAACATTACATTTAGTAAGTTAAAATGACTTGAATTCAAGATATTAGCTTCATTTTCTGTTGTTAAAATGTATTTACTTAATCTAAATGACTGACTTGCTTCATTACACTTTAATCTTAATCTAAAGTTATGTTAAAACCAGTCGAAAACATTATGAAACAAGTTTAGAAAGAGACATATTACACTTTTTTGGACGATAGTGATGATAATAAACCATCACAAGCGTGGCTCTTACATAATACAGTACGTCTCCTTTAAATATACCACATAATATAAGCAAACACACGATTAAAATTCTGAATTCAAGTCGTTTAAAAAAAAAAACAAAAAACAGAATAGACATGATCTTTTTGCAGCTCGTCCAAGGCGACTTCGACGACTTCGTGACGACGAGAAACAATTAAGAGGCTTAAAAGAATGTGCACGTAGCATCCGAAAAGAGTTTTAAAACAATAAATTACGATCCAAAAAAATAACACCATGTCCCAAAGCGCGCAGCAGCAGTTACAGGAAAACAAGAAGATTTACACGCAAAAAAAACAACGGAAACAGACGTCAAAAATACTACCATTTGTGACTTTTTTTTTTTGTACAAAGAAACGATTCAAGTTTTTTGTTTTTGTTTTGTTGCGTGATCAAGATTCCAGTTGGATCAGTTATTGCAAAATGGCAGAAAATCAAAAATAAAACGAAAGTCGAAAAGGTGGAGAAACGGACTCGAGCGGGTCAAATGTTTGGGGCGTAAACGTTGACGCGCGTTTGCCAGCGCCTAAAATGTACAAAAACCGGCAAAACGCGGGGAAAACCATGATAATTATGAGCCAGCAAGTGCACCGGGAATGTTACATAGTGCACCTTTAAGTGTGACTCTGGGCCGAATCAAAATGACGCAAAAGTTCAGTTGTTTTGCCATTATTTTCGCAGAATTTTACCGCAAAACAATTCACAAAATGGCGTGCGAGGCAGAAAGTACTTTTTCAAAAACACTGTTCAGTCCGGATTCACAAATGTCAAACAAAAACGTAAATATGCGAGTGGCTTTGAAGTCGAAAAAAACAAACAAACTTAGAAGGTCGAATTAGCCTTTTCGCTTCCGCTCGTAATTCCAAAGTCCCCAATAAAAACCCCAACGTTCAGAAAGCGCCGCTCTAAACGCCGTTACCGCGCCGAGGTCGAGAGGCGTCATTCACTCCTTTATTGCTGAAACGGTAAAACAATATTAGGCTTTCTTCGGCGTTTGTTTGTGCGCTCGTAAAAAAACGGAACAAAATACGGCGCTTAATGCAAAGTTAATGGGGCGGCGAGAGAGCTGGACGGGAACGGAAACGCCGACACGAGCGATGTCCAACAGCCGAGGTTAAACGAGCCCAATGAAGCGCGATGATGTTGATGTCGAGTCGTTTTCACTTTGTCGAACTGCGAATCAACATAACTTAACGTTTTTGTTAAATCGACATCAAACATTGGTCATTTTGTCTCGTAAGTACTTTTTTGTGGGACTCGGCATTAACTTGATTTTACCAAATTCTCACGACTGTTTGTTTCGCATAAAAAAGATAAACGTGCGCACGGTTCGACACTTTATGCTAATGTGATGCTGGAAAATGTACGATATTGAACTTATTTTATACATTAAAAACGCATTTTTTACCGTCGAATGTAAAGTGGTAGGTTGACCTTATACTGGCATTGCATTCAGCTGTTTTATATGTTTTACCATGTATATATACCCCCGGTCCGGCGCTAGGCAACACCCAACTGATGCGTTATTCTTATACGTCTTTAAAAGGGCAAATTGTATGTGTTGTTTGTATTGTTATTGGCCTTTAAACACGCTACATTTACTTCTGGCGTCTCATGTTTTAGCATAACAATTCAAAAAAAAAACTATTACTTCATGTCATTCTGGCATTTCGGCTCCATCTACTGGCAGCAGAGGGGATTACATTGGCGAAGAGAACAAAAGCTGGCTCGCGATTTGGCGGCGGAAATGCTCGGGAAGCGTCTGGCGGTGATTTGTGGACGTAAAAGAAACAGCAAAGACGATCTCGCGGCGCTCGACTTACGACGTCACAGATCTGCTGAGATTCAGAGTGTTTTCGACGCTCGGAGGGGAGAGACTTGCCAATCAGAATTCATCAAACGAGCGTAAACGAAGCTAAACGCGACTCTGGGCGTGTTTTTGATGATATTAGGACGTGGTTAAAAGCACATTTCGTATAATATGTGTCCTTTAACGTAGCCGTCGTCGCTAACGTGAAAATGCCAAATTGCTCAAGTTAATGCCAATCCCTGAAAACGAGAAAACATGACAGACGGAGGCTGCGGGGTATTTTAAAGCGTGATAAAAAAGTACAGTAAGTGCTAAGAACACAAACAACGCGGCTCTACGGCGGTGCCAGGCGCTAAAGCTAGCACGAATCACGACAACTGGAGCTTCAGTCGTTTGACTCGAAACGCCCCAAGAACAGACCTGATTTTGATGATCGACAGTTAAAATAAGGTTTGAAGCAATGTCAGTTCAAATTTTAATATATTTCATGGGCAATTTGTACATTTCTAAGCGTTGGAACGGTAAAAAGGGGAGATTTAAATTTGAATCTACATTTTTACATTCTACAGCCTTTTTTTTAAATGAGGTCTGGCACTAGTATCCATGGCTTCCAAAGCAATTAAAAACTAAATATTCAACATTTTTGAACAGTCAAAAGTGCTCAAAATGTCGCCTTTGAACAGATTTGACATTTTAAAACGATTTTTAATTTTTATTATTATTATTATGATTTTTACAAGTCCCTACTTTGTTTAAATACGTTTTTTTTCACTCCAGTTGCCAAAATTCACTTCAGCTTTTACGGCCTGACATTCGAGAGCCGCATTTGTGCACGGATTTATAAGTCGGACGCCATTCCTGCGCGACCGCAAAAACCTTTTAAAACCTCACGTTATTTACATTCAACTTGTTCCGGAATCGACCGCAAAAGACAGAACAGACCTCAGAGTCATCGTAATACTTTTCTTTTTCAAAACTAGCTTTAGCCTCGTGTCCTCTATTTGACGCTCGCTAATCTCACTTTGCAAAAAAAAAAAAAAAAAACGCTGTACAAAACGCAAAACTGTACAAGTGAAACCGATCCAAAATGGACGCCGCGGAGATTCTGAGCGAGTCCGAATGGCTTCCTTCGTTTCTTTGTTCTGTCGTTTTAAAAGTTCTTAAAATAGTCTTTTTCTTTTTTTTCCTCTTGCTGAATAAAAGAGATGATGTTTCTCTCCGCGGACGGGGACGGGGGCACGGGGCACGGGGGCTTTGCATTATGGTCCGCGGGGGAGAACGCAGCGACGTGATTGGACGATGTGCTCTGGGTCAGTCCGAGGTCGTCGTCATGAGTCCGTCTCTAAACTGCAGACACTTGTTTCGTCTGGAGGAGAAAAGAAAGAGGTTTTTTTTAGAGACACATCTTCTGTATATATTTACTACTACAGTACGTACTATTACTGCAATATCTACCACAGTATTTTCACTCGTGGATCGATAAAGTACGTGTATTTACTTTTATTTATGTTGTTTTTTGTTCTGAGAAATAACGACACTGACTGGAAAAAATTACATAAAATACAAAAATACACCCCCCAAACCCCCTCGTACCGTCCTCACTGTCGAGCCCGTGCGGGGGGACGCAGATGCTGGCCGGCCTGCTGTGCCCCGCCGTCGCCAGGAGGGGGTGCTGCAGCAGTTTGCTCCGCTGCAGGGCCACGCTGTACTCCGGGGGCTTGAGCAGGGGGTTCCTGGGCAGAGCGGCCGCCACCGTCCCGTCGGCCAGGGCCAGGTCCCCAGCGCCAGCCCCTGGTAGCCTGGGGGAGTGGGAGGGGCAGCCCTGAATCTCTCGTCTTTGGAGGGAGACGTGACACAGTACACTGGATGGAGGTGAGAACCCAAGAGAAACAAGGTGGAGGCGGAGTGGAAGGCGAGGGAGAGGAGGAGGTGGTGCGGGTGAGGGAGGGGTGAGGGTGAGGGTGAGGGTGGAGTGAGGTGAGGAGGGGGTAGGGTGAGGGAGGATGAAGTGAGGAGGTGAGGGTGAGGGAGAGAGGTGAGGGAGGGGTGCAGGTGACGAGGGGTGAGGGATAAGGGAGGGGTGAGGGTGAGGGAGGGTACGTGTGAGGGGCGGGTGAGGAGGGTGAGAGTGGAGTGAAGGTGAGGGAGGGGTGAGGGTGGGGAGGGGTGAGGAGGGTGAGGGTGAGGGAGGGTGAGGGTGAGGGGTGGAGGTGAAGGTGAGGGAGGGTGAGGGTATGGAGTGAAGGTGAGGAGGGGTGAGGAGGGAGGGTGAGGAGGTGAGGGTGAGAGAAGGTGAGGGTGGAGTGAAGGTGAGGAAGGGTGAGGGAGGGAGGTGAGGGATGAGGGAGGGTGAGGGGTGAGGGAGAGGTGAGGAGGGTGAGGGTGAGGGAGGTGAGGGTGAGGGAGGGTGAGTGGAAGTGAAGGTGAGGAGGGGTGAGGGTGAGAGGGGTGACGATGGGTGAGGGAGGGTGAGGTTGAGGGAGGGGTGAGGGTGAGGATGAGGCAGGGGTGCGGGTGAGGGGTGAGGCAGGTGTGAGGGAGGGGAGGGTGAGAGGTGGTGCGGGTGAGGTGGGTAAGTGAGGAGGGTGAGGGGAGGGTGAGAGGGTGAGGGAGGGTAGGTGAGGGTGAGGGAGGGGTGAGGTGAGGAGGTGAGGAGGGGTGAGGGTGAGGGAGGGAGAGGGTGAGGAGGGAGAGGGTGAGGAGGGGTGAGTGAGGGAGGTGAGGTGAGGGAGGGTACGGGTGAGGGTGCGGTGAGGGAGGGAGAGGGTGAGGAGGGTGAGATGAGGAGGGGTGAGGGTAGGAGGGTACGGTGGAGGAGGGTGCAAAGTGAGGGCGGGTGAGGGTGCGGGTGAGGAGGGGTGAGAGACACATATAATGGAAAAAATAAATTAAGATGAAGTTTTACTCAGACGATCTACACATGCAGTGAAAACACAAAGCAGATAAAACCAATGAGATGGACGATCCAGCGGGATAAAGCAGCCACACATGGACTAGAATAGTCCCAAGTCTGGTCCTAGTTCAGTCAATAGTCCTGGGTTTGGTTTTGGTCCTGGTTCAGTCATGGTTAAGACCTGGAATAGTGCAACTTGATGTCGACTCAAGTTCTTAGTTTGTGGATTGAACAGCTTTAAGTTTCTGATTCGGATTTAAGAACTGGTTTAGTCCAAGTTTTGATCTGGAATGCTGTAAGTGCACCCCCGGTTCTGTTCCTGGTTCAGATGGTCCAACTTCAGACCTGGCGCGCTTGTGCTCTGAGGCTGAATTTATCCTGGATAAATTTACTCAAAGACACGAGCGTCTCTGGACAAAATATCCTCAACGCGGTGTCAACAACCGATTATAACGTTCACATTGATTTACCAAGATTGTTGGCAAAATTGCCCATCCACGAACTGAACTAGAATTAAACTAGGACTAGACTCGAACCAGGTCTGAACCAGGACTAAACCAGATCAAACCAGGTCTAAACTAGTGCTAACCCACAATTAAACCAGTAAACCAGATGATTATTTTAAAAAATATCTGGACAATGGTTTGTGGGCCAAATGAAATTGCTTGGAGGGCCTGATTTGGCCCCCGGGCCTGGATTAAGATGTAAAATGTAAAATGTACGAATGTAACACCAAATGAAAAGCTGCGTTCGAGTCGACCAATCACAGCCACGAGAGTCACACCACAGAGAGGTCATGATCAGATTACCAAGAGCGAGCAGTCGAGGTCAGATCTAACATGTCCGAGCAGTCAGCAGTCAGCATTGCAAACGGTGAGCAGTCATCGGATAAGATCTTAAACTGGTCCGGACAGTTCATGAGGCAGATCTTAAATACTATGTCGGACAGGTCCATGAGGTCATTAAACCTGGTCCGAGCAGGTCATGAGGTCAGAGTCTGTAGAACGTGTCCGGCAGCAAGTGCATTGAGGTCAGATCTTAAACCCCTCTGGTCCCGGCGTCATGAGTCAGATCTTAAACTGGTCCGGAGCAGTCTGATCAGAATCTTAAACCTTGGTCGGAGCAGGTCATGAGGTCATGACTTAAACCTTGGTCCGAGCAGGTCATAGGTCAGATCTTAAACCTGGTCCGGAGCAGGTCATGAGGTCAGATCTAGAAACCTGGTCCGGAGCAGGTCACTGAGGTCAGATCTGAAACCTGGTCCGGAGCAGTCATGAGGTCAGATCTGAAACCTGCGTGTCCGGAGCAGGTCATTGAGGTTCAGATCTTAAACCTGGTCCGGAGCAGGTCATGAGGTCAGATCTTAAACCTGGTCCCGGAGCAGGCCATGAGGTCAGATCTTAAACCTGGTCCGGGAGCAGGTCATGAGGTCAGATCTTAAACCTGGTCCGGAGCAGGGTCATGAGGTCAGATCTTAAACCTGGTCCGGGAGCAGGCTCATGAGGTCAGATCTTAAACCTGGTCCGGAGCAGGTCATGAGGTCAGATCTTAAACCTGGTCCGAGCAGGTCATGAGGTCAGATCTTAAACCTGTCCGGAGCAGTCATGAGTCAGATCTTAAACCTGGTCCGGAGCAGTCATGAGGTCAGATCTTAAACCTGGTCCGGAGCAGGTCATGAGGTCAGATCTAAACCTGTCCGGAGCAGTCATGAGGTCAGATCTTAACTGGTCCGGAGCAGTCAGAGTCAGATCTAAACCTGGTCCGGAGCAGGTCATGAGGTCAGATCTTAAACCTGGTCTGGACCAGGTTATAACCCCAAAGTGACCTCGATAATCCTTTAATCCAGCTCCATAAAACAAACTTCTGGTTTACTCAACATTTAGACCTGGTTTAGAGCAGGTTTAGGTCTTATTTATTCCAGATTTAGTTCAAGTGTAGTTCTGGTATAGTCCTGACTAAAACGGTAAAAGGTTTAGTCTTAGACCTGGTTTAGACCTGGTTTAGAGCCGATTCACCGCTGCTTCAGACCCTGTCAGGTCCTGGTTTAGACCTGTTCTCATACACAGTTCATTACACAGGTAATGTCTATTGTCCAAAGTCTATTAAACGTAAACCGTTTCGTAAAACACACGGACAAAGCACGGCTCCAATGCGGAACAGAAAAAGTATGAAATCTTGGAAGCAAAAGTCAAACAAAACGGCATGTTTTAAAAAATGCAATATGAACGTCATGGAGATGTGTGTGAAGTCTGGAACTTTAAGCAGCACATTTGACATTTCGCTCACGCGTGACAAAACCACAATTGTTTCCAAACGGCTGATGAACAAGAGGGAAAATGCCCTCCACAAACACCGAGTCTGTGATCGAGTTTCCATTCTGGAGAGGAAAACTGTGATCTTTCAAAAGCTGTCATGCGCGTTTGTCTCGATCCAAATGTTGTAGTACGACATAATGACAATGTACAGCTCACGGTAAGACGTCTGTTTATTACATTTATTGTTTGATGAAGAGGCGACTGGAAAGCGCTGCTCATGGAATCTGAAGCAAAGGATCACGGTTTTATGTCGTTCTTTTGGTTATTGCTGCAACAAAGCAGTGCATTTAAACACAGAAACGTCTAATTGATGTATAATTGTGAGTTTAGATGATACAATGTCACGGTTTTAATTATTGTGACATCTCTAGTAGTTTTTAGCATCAATACCAGACGTTTTCCTCATTCGTTTCTTATATATTTCGACAAAACGATCTCTTTTGCATCAGCGGAGGGCACGTTAAAGAGCCTGCACCTGATTGTTTGCACGTAATAAAGTACAATCTGTTTTCAAAGTGCTTTTAAACTCTGTTGTAAAGAGTTTACTGTTTTAAAAAATCAGGTTCAACTCCTTTAATATGAAGTCCAATTTCAAAGACAAATACGTTTGTAAAGTAACAAAAACTCGCGCTCACTCACCTATCAGGCCTTTGTCTTGTGCTCGACGTCACCGTTTTGTAGGCGGAGTCTGTGCTCTGCCCCGCCTCCTCGTGGGTCGGCGACGCGGCGTGCTCCGACGTGTTGCGCCTCTTTCACCGTGCCGTAGTTCCCTTCGTAAGTGTCCGATAACGAGCTCGACGACGCCCAGCTCTGCCGCGACAGGTGCAAGTTCGAGTCCCAGGATTCCTGCTGAATGCTGCGCCGGCCCAGACGTAACCGCCCCCGCCGCCGCCGTGCCCGGAGCCCGGGTCGGACTCGGCGATGGGTTGCGGTGAGCGGCGTCTGCCTGTAGGCGCCGGGCGAGTGCGCGTGGGGCAGGGACAGCGACAGCGGGTGGCCGTGGGGTGCCGTGGTCCCAGGGCGCAGGACGAGGCGGGCAGGCTCTGGAAGGAGTCGTGGAGTTGGAGGAGCAGGACGTCCAGCTGCCGCGCCCCGCTGTCGGCCGCCGCAGTCCACCGACAGGGCCAGGGACGAGGGGTCTCGGGTCAGGTCCTCGGAGGAGTGGGAGGCGGCGACGGCGGAGACGCCGGGAGAGGCAGCCGCGAGCCAGAAGGGAGGAGCTGAGGAGGCAGAGGGGCAATGCATGAGTCTTACCTGTACGTCATGTGACACAGTGTCACGGGCCTTTAAACTTGCTCTTGACTACGTTCGCTTTGGCATCTATCATTTTTACATCTGAGAAAATAGTGTATCTACAGAAAGCATAACATTATCTCTGCCATATCAGTAATGTAGCGTTTACCCTCAAAAATACACTCACTGGGTTCTGCTGTTCTTAAACTCCATCAATCATCTCCAGACTCGTTCTGTGGATTTCGAGATCAGGATCAGACAACTGCGTTCTGACCCAGACCGTGAAGAGGCAGCTTCAAATGCGCTTAAATCATGGATCCATGTTTATCTTAAAACGTGTGCCATTCCCTCCCCTTTTTTGGTTCTAAAACATGAGATGCCAATCTAAAGGTACTCAGGAGCATGGTTAAAGGGTAATACCCATACAAATAATGCATGATATTCGTCCTTTAAAAAGTAATGTCCTCTCTGTCTGCACCAGAACCAAGCAAAGACTCATGATTTGTGCAGTTCACAGTTTGTAGCCGATGTCGATGTCACTGTTCCAGCACTTGGCGCAAATTTATGGTTCAAAACTTTCTTTATCAACGCCGGCCAGCTGTCTTATTTTTACGTTCTTATTTTTACGTTCATATTTTTACTGGACTCAATGAAACCGCGTCCTTTTTACAAAGCAGCCTTTTTCCCAGCGAGGCTGCGTCTTCTCAGGGGAGCGGGCAGAGGAGTGGGCCTGGCGACGGTTTATAGTCTCTGTTTACGAGGCGGAATCGGCCCGATCACGAAGAAGCGATAAACAAAAGCAGACAGTGAATCAGGCAGCGTTTACGGGGCAGACTAAAGAGGAGCTCGTGGAAGGGCCGTTAGCGAGAGACAAAGTAGTTAATGTGTCCACCGTTTTAAGACTTTCCAGATCTTTAACGAGGCAGAGACACGACCGCGGAGCAGCAGAAGGCAGGAGATGTGCCGCCGCCGCCGCAGTCGAGTTCGGCGCTGATTTAAGGGACTGAGCCAATGAGTACGTTTACATGGCCAGTAAAAATCAGATAAACCAAGAATTCGATCTGATTCTGGGTGTTTTTACATGTCCAAGCGAAATCTGAGAAGCTAAAACAAAATACAAATTTTCTGAAACACAGATAAATCTCGTGTTTATTTTTGGCTCCAACTTCAGCTGAGTTTGAAGAGCCGGCCCGGGCGGACCGGGCCAGTGGTCCGTTCAAAGAGTTTCAGCTCATTTTGAGCTCAGACGAAGCTCTGTCGACTCTCATTCTACAAGCTTCAGTGACTCCGGTGTCTCTGCGTTTATTATTATTATATTTATTTATTATTATTATATTACTATTTTTATTATAATTTTTATAGATGTTATTTTACAATTATTATTACTATATATTATAGTTATTATTATCATATTACATTACTATTACTTTTATAGATATTATAGTTATTATTATTAGTAATATAATAATAATAAATAATAATAGTAATAATAGTAATATAATAATAATAATAATATTATGAGTTATTATTATGAGTTATTTTACTATTACTATTATTATTTATTATTATTATTAGATTACTATTATTATGAGTTATTATTAAGAGTTATTATTATTTTACTATTATTATTATCATTATCATCTGAACCCCAGTGAGAGTGTTTGGGATGAGTGTGATTTATAGTATGTATTTTTCCCCCAAAACAGATAGTATAAGAAGTGCCAACAAATAAAACATTGTTAAAGTAAGCAATAAGCAAAAGTGGAAGAAAAACAGCCAAAAAATATGAAATTAAAATGCAAAATGTGCTTTTAGAATAAAGATTTAACTCTGGGCACTTAAAAACCCCTGGAAGATCTCGACATCTTTTCACGCCATCCGTCCTCACCTCGTGCCGGGCTGGCTGTAGTCCAGAGCGGCGTGTGCGTGTGTCGCCGGCGTGCTCTCCGGTACCGCCGTGGACACGGTGGTCGCCGTGTGAGCGTGAGAGGCGCACGTCCTGGCGCCGCCGCTTCCCCTGTCGTCGGCCGACGTCGCGGGCATCGAGTCCACGGAGCAGATACTCGACCTGGACGAGATCTCGCTGTGACTCGAATCCGATAAGTTGTCGGCTTTACCGGGCGGCAGCAGCGCGTAACCTGAAGACGAGAGCGGAAGACTGAATTTACCACGCAAGTACTGGGGTTTTCAGGGTCAACGTTTGGGGGATTTTCCCTCTGGATGTTCAATATGATGAGAACAGAATAACTGGCTTCACTCGATAATCCAGGAACGTTTGTGAATGTGATAAATGTGAACAGAGAAAATCATTCTTACAGCTAAAAATCAAAAGCTGTCCTTGAAGATACTTACCATCGTGTAAAATTTAGAAAATCGCCATTCAAATGATTCTTAATGTTAAAAAAAAATGACACAAACAAGAGCTAAAAGAGAGCAAGAGTTTAACTGATTGAACCTAACGTGACGTGGGTTGATACGTGTCAGAAAGTACTGCATCAAAAGAAAAACAGTGCTGAGACATGAAGTACATAACTGAAGAGGCTAAACCGTTAGATAATACTGCCCTCTGGTGTCCGAACAGGTTAAATACGCTGTAGGAACGACTGAAACTGTAAACTCGACATTTAGTTTGACAAAAAAATCTATGTTCTCATGCAAGCGTTTCTACAGAAATAAGACTCAAAAATAAATAAACATACAATCTCATTCAAGATTAAATACTTACAAAAACGTACAAAAAATAAAGTAACTCTGACAAAAGCTGCACTCAATAAATACAACAAACACAACGTGACACAACTTTGGCAACACTTGTCTCAACAACTGGAGTTTCACATTCAGGGGACAACATTTAAAAGGACACATATTCTGCATTAATAGTATTGTTACGGATCGGCGTAATCCCTCATTCTTCCATCCGAAATTGTACCTTAAAGCGCTAAAATGTACTCCCCTTTAAAACCATCTCTTCTCCTGCTTAGAATGTTAATGTGAGCACGCAGTTGTAATGAACACGATTTTAAGGCAGAAATGCTCAAAAATGCCAAAAAAAAACCCTACCCATGACGTCATAAATCGGGGAAATTTGAAACTGCGTGTTTTCTGAGGCGCTCAATTGTTTTTGATGAGGGAACGACGACACGGTTAAAAGCTCAAAAAGTAAATGGTGCATAATGTGTGTCCTTTATACGGTTAAGAGTGACATTTGTGAACCTGAAAATCAACGTCGGTTTGAGTAGACGTCAAAACTCATCCGTCTTTTCTTTCAGCGCAATTTTTGTCTAACGGTATTAAAGCTGGGGTACCCGCACAGCTTTAAGTAATCATGAGGTAAATAATACATCCGAACTGGTCAAAACGACTCAAACTGACATCATGTTTTTGTTCATTCAGCCAATGTTAACAAATAATAATAATAATAATAATAATAATAATAATAATAATAATAATAATAATAATGTAGAAATAATGCCATTCTTTTCACAGCGCGGGGCTACATGAGACCACCCCGTTTGACTTGGCTTTGCCTCGAAAACACAAAACAAATGCGAGACGAATTCTACTGTATAAACAATAAAAAAAAATCAAAATAAAGACGACGAAGAAGAAGAGGCATTTTTCATTTTCTGACAAGATCTGTCCTTCTTATCGGCGCATCTTTCCTTTGTTTGCTCCCGGTACACGAGCCAAAACCCAAAACCAATTTCTGCACGGCGGCGCGGGACTGAACACGTCTGTGATCGGAATCGGGGTTTCTCAAACTGGGGGGGAGGGCGCGCGGCCTTCCTCTAGTGCTACTCTTTTTCACATTCATCCTTTCCCTGAACCGGTCCTGGCTCAGACCCACAAAGTCCTCTGTCGACTTATTCTAGCCTTGATAAATCGGGTTTAAAAGGTGCAATAATGTCACTTTTGCCGCTTGCTTGTCGCTGCTTATGGAGACGTCATTGCTTTCTGCCGGAATGTGCCACTAAACGTATCATCTACTGCCGTGGAAACGAGTGGGGTGGAGTCACAGGGCAATAAATGCTTAACGACAATTGCACATGTTAATGCCATGCTGCGGAGCATTTTTTTAGGCAAAGCAATAAACATCTCCATAGTAACAAGCATCTTTAGTGTCGTTTTAGGCGTATTTGAATTCTACTTTACAGGTTATTTGTACGTTTTTACTTTATAATCGTATTCTTTTTTAATATATTTGTTTTACTTCAGTCTCATATTCTGCTTTTGGTTTAAGACAAATAAAGGTAGATCTAATTTAGTTCAGACCATGTTTAGTCCTGGTTTAGTCCTTCAGACTTTGCTAAGTCCTGGTTAAGACCTGGTATAGTTCAGTCCAACTTTAGACCTGTCTTAATCCTGGTTTAGTCATAGTTTAAACCAGATTTAGATGTGGTTTAGTCCTGATTTAGAGCTCGTTTTGGGTAGGAGCTGCAAGACCTGGTTAGGTTCTGGCCTAAACCCGACTTAGACCCGGTTCAGCATTAGTTTAGCCCTTAAGACATGTCGGAACTGGAAAACCAAACCACTGTGAAAGTCCCTGTGGATCAGACGGTCTTGTCCACGCAGAGCCAGAGGAAGGGGTTTGGGCTCAGCGACCTCCTGGGTCTGTGCTCTGTTTCTGTGTTGCCCTGCCCTCTGTTCCCCTCTGTTCTGGGGGCGTTTTGGAGACCGCCGGCCTCTCCCTGGACTGACTCCTCTCCCTCAGCATCTTAAACGGCGACAGCATGCGTTTCCTCATGGGAGACTTGCGAGGCTCGGAGCTCGTTGGAGAAACTTGACCGTCTTTCGCGCACTGCTGTGTCGGACTTAGCGGCCTAGCTGTTAGCATTAGCCCCGCGGTTTTGTCACGCTGGACTTTGCACCTCCACCTCCCTCGTCTCTGCTCTCCTCCCTGAGTTTCCTTCTCGTTTTCTTGGTTTCCTGGTTCCTTTTGCTCGCTCTCCCTGTCGCTGCTAGCATCTCGGCCGCGCTGCCTAGTCATGAGAAGGATCCGGTTGTGGAGATGGGCCCACCTATGCCGTAGCTGCGCAGGCTAACCGTGCTAGCCTTGGTGCTAGCGTCGCTGGTCAGTGACGACGACGAGCCGGACCGGTTCATTTGGCTGCAGTTCTGAGTCTTCTGGGCCCACCGACTGCAAAAAACACAAACCAAGACGTTCAATTCAACTATTTCAATGTTTTGTTTTTGTGCAGACTCCAAGAGGTTCTATACCAAGACTGTGGGTTTGCATGTTCTCCTCGTGTCTGCAGAGGTTTCAAACAACATACGACATGGTTTAGCCTGGTTTAGGCCTGGTTTGGACCTGGTTTGGACTGTTTAGGCCGTTTGGACTGGTTTGGACCTGGTTTGGACCTGGTTTTGGACCTGGTTTGGACCTGGATCGGCTGTGGTTTACGCCTGGTTCAATCATAATTTAGTCCTGGTTTAGTTCTGTTTATTTGATTTAGTCCTGGTTTAAGACCTAGATTAGCCCTAGTGTAATCCTGGTTTACATCTAGTTTAGCCCTGGTTTAATCCTGGGGTAGTCATGATTTATCCCCGTTTAGTCCTGTTTCAGCCCTGGTTTACTCCTGGTTTACTCTGGTTCAGTTACTGGTTCAGTACTGGTTTAGTCCTGGTTTAGTCCTGGTTTAGTCCTGTTTAGTTCAGTCCTGGTTCAGTACTGG
Source organism: Chaenogobius annularis (assembly GCA_015082035.1). Lineage (NCBI taxonomy): Eukaryota > Metazoa > Chordata > Actinopteri > Gobiiformes > Gobiidae > Chaenogobius > Chaenogobius annularis. The sequence goes on from BJKM01000725.1 coordinate 252,989, forward strand.
TTCAGTCCTGGTTCAGCCCTGGTTCAGTCCTGGTTCAGCCCTGGTTCAGCCCCGGTTCAGTCCTGCGTTCAGCCCCATTTCAGCCTGGTTTAGCCCATTTCAGCCCCGCGTTCAGCCTTGTTTTAGCCCGGTTCAGCCCGTTTAGCCCCGGTTCAGGTTCAGCCTGGTTCAGCCCTGGTTCAGCCCTGGTTCAGCCCTGGTTCAGCCCTGGTTCAGCCCTGGTTCAGCCCATTTTCAGTCCTGGTTTAGCCCTGGTTTAGCCCTGGTTTATTCCTGGTTTAGCCCTGGTTTATTCCTGGTTCAGTCCTAATTCAGCCCCGTTTCAGCCTCGTTTCAGCCCTGTTTAGCCCGTTTTATCCCCGTTCAGCCCCGGGGTTCAGCCCCGTTCAGCCCCGTTAGCCCCGTTTCTGCCATGGTTTAGTCCCGATTCAGTCCTGGTTCAGTCCCCGTTTAGTCCCGGTCGAGCAGATGATTTGACCTTTTCTCGGGGACCCCTGCGGCGACACCGTGGGGCTGGAGTGTAAAGAGGACACGGTGGAGACTGTGTCCTCAGACGGCCTCTTCTCCTTCAGACTGCTCCACTCCTCAGCGCTGGGGGCCGGGGGCTTCTTCACCACCTGCGGCGAGCTCGAGTCTGCGCACCAAACCAACAATCAATACAGACCAATCCGCACCGACTGCACTTACGGACCACACAGGGGGCAAAGGTCAAACAGAGAAGACCACATGACCAGTCGGCCCAAGACGCGCCCATCAAAGTATATCCACTATTCCATATATAGATCAGTCAATATTAAATATATATACACGCCATTTTGGCCAGTAATTGACTAAAAATAATCCTCATGAAACAATTAGCCAACGAGAACAGTGGAACGTAATATTCTACTGCCGATCATTTACTCAAAATGTTATTTGTTGTACATTTTCCATCTTTTTAGAGGATTAAAACCATCTTTAAAACATGTCAATATAATTGCAATAACTGACAATAAACCACTGTTAAAACATTTATTTTGCCTAAAACCCGAGTAGGTTTAGTTAAAACTCGAGACGAAAAAGGGGCAAAAACACCATGTGTGAATAAGTTTAGGTTTTAATATTACGCAAATATGAAAAGACCCACAGAAACTTCACAAATATCATGTTATGGACTTTTTGGGAATTTTAATTTTGGGCTAATCTTTAATTGTAAAGGGTATTTCCATATATATCATATTGAAACAGATCCTTTTGTATAACCGTACTGTTGTCTGGGGTCACTTAGTACCTTAGGAGTTTAAACCTGGTACAATCCTGGTTAAGACCTGGACATTTGTGTTTGATGAAGCTAAAGAGTTGTATGTCCTGCTCGCTCCGCCCTCCCGTTTGTCACAACCAATCACAGCATATCTGTTTGTCCCCGCCGAGGTCTGAGCGCCAGGGTTCGGCCTTACTTGAGCCGCAGTCCTTGGCCGTGCTCTTCTTGCGCAGTGGGTTGAGCGGGACCTGGACCTGCAGCACTTGCGACACTCGGTTCTGGGCTTTGGATGAAGGAGCCGAGCGCAGAGACACAGGAGACATGTCCGACTTGGTGGAGCGCCGCTCGCTCAGGTTCTTCGACACTGAAGGACGACAAAGACGAGGATGAGAAGGACGAGAAGGACGAGAAGGATGAGAAGGATGAGAATGAGAAAGACGAGAGGACGACAAAGACGAGACGAGAAGGACGAGAAGGACGAGAAGGACGAGAAGGAAGAGAAGGATGAGAAAGACGAGAAGGACGACAAAGACGAGGATGAGAAGGACGAGAAGGACGAGAAGGAAGAGAAGGATGAGAAAGACGTGAAGGACGACAAAGACGAGAAGGACGACAAAGACGAGAAGGACGACAAGGAGAAGGACGAGAAGGACGAAGGACGAGAAGGACGACAAGGACGAGGGACGAGGAGGACGAGAAGGACGAGAAGGACGAGAAGGACGAGAAGGACGAGAAGGATGAGGACGAGGAAGACGAGGAAAGAAGGAAGAGAAGGACGAGGACGAGAGGACGAAAGGACGAGAAGGACGAGAAGGACGAGGAAGAGAAGGAGAGAAGGACAAGAGGACGAGAGGACGAGAAGGACGAGAAGGACGAGAAGGACGAGAAGGACGAGGAGGACGAAGGAACGAGGAAGGACGAGAAGGACGAGGAGGACGAGAAGACGAGGAAGAGAAGGAAGGAAGAAGAAGGAAGAGGAAGGACGAGGAGGACGAGAAGGACGAGGAGGACGGAGGACGAGAAGGAGACAAGACAGAAGGACGAGAAGGACGAGGAGGAGAGAGGACGAGAGGACGAGAGGACGAGAGGACGAGGAAGGAGAGAAGGACGAGGAGGGAGAGAAGGACAGAAACGAGAAGGAGAGAAGGACGAGGAGGACGAGAAGGACGAGGACGACGACGAGGAGGAGAGAAGGACGAGAAGGACGAGAAGGACGACAAAGGACGAAGGAAGGACGAGAAGGAAGGAAAGGACGAGAAGGACGAGAAGGACGAGAAGGACGAGAAGGACGAGAAGGACGAGAAGGACGAGAAGGACGAGAAGGACGAGAAGGACGGAAGGACGGTGAGATACAGTCCAGACGATTAGCATTAAAAATATCAGATGAGACGATTAGCATTGGTCAGTTTCAGGAACAATGACAATCAAGAATATCCAATCTGCAACTAAAAGTACAAAAGTACAAAACTACTATTACAACTGCTACTAAAAGTATAAAAGTACAAAACTACTATTGCAACTACAACTGCTACTAAAAGTAAAACTACTGCAACTACAACTGCGACTTAAACTACAACTGAAGTACTAATACTGCTACTACAACTACTGCTACAACTGCTACTAAAACCACTACTACTAAACCTACTGCAACTAAAACTGCTACTAAAACTACAACTGCAAGTACTACTACTGCTACTAGAACTGCTACTACAACTACACTACTGCAACTACTACTACTGCAACTACAACTGCTACTAAAACTACAACTGCAAGTACTACTACTGCTTGTACTACAACTACTACTACTGCTACTAAAACTACTGCTACAACTGCTACTAAACTACTACTAGTACTACTACTAAAACTACTATTGCAACTACCACAGTAACTACTACAACTGCTACTAAAACTACTGCCACTACTACTTCAGCAACTAATACAACTGCTACTACTACGACTACTATTACTATTACTCAGTGTTAATTTTCACATTTTTGCTGACTAAAAATAATATCAAACAAAACAACGGTGACCAGAAAGACATTTTTGTATTTAGTTTTGGAGTAAAATATACTCAAAACAAGTATTCATCATGTTTTGAGTATATTTTGACTACATTAAAGTAAGATTGCCAAAAGAAAAAAGCATAAAATATCTGGTTTTACTTCAAATGAGAAAAAGACAAGCGATTTCTCACTTGAAATGAGAGAAAAACGAACAAAAGAAAGTCAAAATCGACTCAAATCCAGATAAATACTACTCGTGTCAATCACTTTTTAACGCATCGTCTCACTCAAAATGTCCTTCAACAAACACAGGCGTCGCTCACGTGTGCTGTAGGACGGCTCGCACTGCAGGGACATGAGCTGGTGGTGCTCCTCGTCCGTCTCCACGCTCAGGTTGGACAGGTACTGCTTCACTTTCCGCGCCATCTGAGCGTCTTCGTACAGTTTCTTGGCGTTCAGCAGCGAGCTCCTCCGCACGCGCTTCTTGTGGCCGCCGCCCTGCACGTCCAGCATGTTGGAGTTGGTGCTGCCCTGACTCAGAGACCTGGAACGCCAAAAGGGGGGGGGGGGAAACGGCCCGAAACGTTAACGTGAACGAGGGGGGGCGGCGGCGGGAGGAAGTGGGCAAGATGGCAGACGATTGTACACCGTCTACATACGTTAAAATGACCCGTTCAATTTAGTGTCTTCATTCTGATTTGAGTATTTTTAATCGTTTACATTTTGATTTAGATGATTTTTTTTTTAAACAATCTATTTAAATATATATAATAATGTATCATAAGAAATACATAAATAAATGAATAATATAATTTATTTAAATACATACAATAATGATTTATCATAACAAATAAATAATAATAATAATAATAATAATAATAATAATAATAATAATAATAATAATAATAATAATAATAATATAATAATTTTAAAAAAAACAGAGCTGGGCAGGACCAAAGAGTAAAGAATAAAATGTTTATTTAATAAGTAGTAATATTTTGACTTTTTAAGACAGTTCTCTTGGTAAAGTACAATTTTAGAGTGGATAGTACTTTACTTTTTAGGTAAAGTGCACTTCTGACTATTACTTTTTTTTATTTAAGTAAGTTTTTGTTACTCTTCCCACTATTTATAGTATTTCATTCTTGTAACAAGTTTACAAGTGACAAAAGTTCATGCTGACAATATTAAAGGACAAATATTACGCATTATTTGTATTGTTTTTGTCCTTTAAACTTGCTCGAGGAAATTTAGTTTGACATCTCTTCTTCTTAAAAAAACAAAAAAAACCAAAAAAACAAAACAAAAGGTTACTTCATTCAGCTAATGCAGCCACGCAGTTGTAATGACGGCAGAAATGGTCTGAAAATGAGTCTGGTGATGATTTATGGGCTTAATACTGTATGGTTAAAAGCTCAAAGAAGTCAATTTCGCGTAATACGTGTCCTTTAAATGCTCCTTCAGATGCACATTTTTGTGTTTATCCTTTGAAAATACCAGATTTTGTGCATAATTTAATTCATATTTTGTCCTTCCAATTACATTAACTCTTTTCTTGAGTACAATTTTTGACTTTCTTACTCCACAGGAAGAAAGAGTTTCGTGACATAAAACGAAATATTGAAACCAGTCAGAAGAATCTTGAATCAGTAATCTAACGTTTTAAAACAAATTTAAGCTTTTCAACCAAACATTCTGAATTCAAGTCATTTTCACGCATGTAGATATTCAAGTTTTGCAGTGTAACTACTTCCCACTCCTGTAAATCCAAATCACAATTCAACAAAACTATTTCAGGCTACAACTTTTCCAAAAAAAAAAAAAAAAAATCATGCAACCGGGGGAGGTCATTTGAGCCGTGCAACAAAACAACAAAACATTTGAGATGGAGAAAAGGCTTCAGATGCACAAGGTTCGTATGGGGAACGTTATGAAGCAGATATGAACACGTAAACAAAGGATGAGCAGAAATATGAGGTTTGTTTTTGTTAGAA
>BJKM01000726.1:0-20000 GCA_015082035.1 Chaenogobius annularis
TCTGATGCCCGTCATCATGTCAAGTCCTGTACTGATTGTACCTAATATTTTTATAGTCCTTTTTTTAAATTGTTGTTCTCATAATAATTAAGGGATGCCAAAATTAAGTTATTGCCATTTTCTTTAACTCTGAGATTCTAAGAGAATTAAATGTTTGATGTCAACCCCTAACCCTGAAGATTCAAAGGCTGTTATTGGATTTAAATTGAGGGTCATTGTTTTGGTTAAGATTCGCATTATTTCTGTATTTTTTTCCGCTTGTGGTTTGGAGTTTCCAGGTCTAACATTTAGAACATTGACCCACTTTGTCATAACTTTGTTTTGTCAAGAGCATTTTTCTTAACTATTCCTGTGAGGTCAGATAATTCATTTCTCCTTATCTTTTTAATTTCCCGTGGCACTTGAGGGAATATTCTTCTTGGCATGTTTTACCTCCAGCATTTTTTAGCTTCTTTGGCAGATCATTTGCTTTTTCTCCCTTTTTTTCTTCTTTTTTTTTCCCTCCCTTTTATTTTTTTTGCAGAGGGCTATGCAATTAATTTCTCCTCTCAAGACTGCTTTAAGCACCCAGAGGACTGGCGCGGAGAAGTTTTCCCAGTATAATTGTCCTTCAGATAAGTCTTAAGGCCATATTTGGCCCCTGGAGATAGCATTAACTGGAGTCTTTCCCAGGGGGCGAGGCCAAGAGGCACTATTTTGCTACCTTGAAGACCTTTAGGCTGGCGTAAAAGAGGCTTGGACTAAGCCGCTTTTAGGCTGCGTGTGCAGATTTGGGTGCCAGTCCATATATGGTGATAGTGATTTGAACGCAATGAGTGAGAACTGTGGGAATTCAAAAGCGCCCCCTGTTGGGCGATGTTTGTCATGGCCTCATACACAGGCAAAGAAAGAAGTGAGCAATAAAAAACGATTTGATTTCCCGTTTTTTAATGTGTTTCCAAAATTGTTAAAAATAAAATCACTGAAATAACGCCTCTGAGCGTTTTTTTTCTTATTTTATTCATCTTTATTTGTTTCAGCTGGTTCTTGACACATCAGCCTGAGCGAAGGTTGTTCACGCAGGCTGTTTTACAGTCTTGCTTGGATTGGCTAAACCAATTCAAATTATAATTAACACATCTCACTCTCACGCTTGCTCTTTCCCCTCTCTCTCTCATGTCTGCGCTCTGCGCAGTTTTGCGCTCTAAATCAATTTCCTCTCTTTAGTTTCTCTGTGAATGTGTGACTGATTGTAATAAAACATGAAGGATTTTAAATCTTAAAATGCAGATAACAGGCCTACTCCCTGACTCCTCACCCCCCCTCTGCCTCCCCTCTGTCTCCCCTCTTGAGGTGTCCCAGCAAAAGAGAGTGTGTAACGGGCGCTGTGCTGTTTCATGAAAATAACCATACAATTTGACTGTATTAATTATTCTATTCTTATGTGTGTTATTTTATGCCCATGAAGGTTGTTTTATTTATGACTATCTTGTCATGTGGGGCAGTAACACCACTCCAGTGCACGAGTTTTTGAAGTTTCTTAGTTACGATTCTGGCCATTCACAGAATTGCACCAGCCACGCCCTCAAGTTGCTCACTCCACCTCATATTTTGGCATAATCGCACCTCTTGTTAGAATTCCACGCCCTGCGCTGTCATCAATTGCACCGACTGTGCAATGTGACGAAATGAGCTCTGCCACGCCCACGGTTAACGCTACCTTCAGGGGCAAATATGGCCCTTTATGCCTTTCGACAACTTTTCCTTAAACAAAATAACCATAAAGGCTGGCATTGAACCTCCAAAGTGTGTTTTCGTCTTTCGTCAAATCCACAGTAATGTAGACAGGAGCTTGCATTATTGCTCAGTGTTTTACGTTGCAATATATCCGAAACAAGTTCTATTGTTGTGAATTTGTTCATTGACAACGGCAATAAACCTATTCTGATTCTGCCCCCGAGGAGTCCAGGAGCAAGAGGGATCCATTGGCAGCTCTGCGGGAGATGACTGATAATCATTACAAAGCGGTAGATGTTACTGGTGAAATGGGTGATTGAAATCCAAGACTGGCGAACGGGACTGCTAAGCCAAAGCAGCCAAAATGAAATGAAATCTCTGATTTGAAAGATACAGTCAAAAAGACAGAAGTAGACATGGGCTCAATAGATCTATGCCCCTATTTACATACTGTAGACCGGAACAAAACATTTTGGTGATTTAATGCTCATCTTTACTCAATGACCCTCAATTTTGTAAAAATCAGAACAAGATGGAATAACCAGAGAGTATAATGAAAAAAATGAAAAACAAAATGTAGCATTATCCAATAACAATTTTTTATGTTAAATTAAAATAAAGTTGGGCTAATATCAGAAGATTGAATTCGACTCATGTGAGAGAGGTGGAGAGTTCAAACACAAACCAGGAGAGAATAATATATGTGCAGGAGGGTGGTGTATTGGGGAGACATACAAAGGGATATTTACACTCTATATACACAGTATTTACATTCAGAGAGTCCTGTTTATCTTTCAACCAAGTTAATAGGCCTTATGTTGGTAGTCCATGTGCATAGTTTAATGTATGCGTACTTGAAGAATATTCCAGAGTTTCTTTGGTTAGCAATATTTAGGTGTGTGAGTCGAGCAGGCAACTGCGCCTCCTACCGCACTGTAGGAGATGATGGACTTTAATGTTCAGTTTGAAGATCATTGGCAGCTCGCCATCGACAATTCAGAACCACGGATGGGTGGATGCAGACGGATGTTGTCTAGATACTTTGGAATGAATGCGTAGTGGACCTGGCCTGCATGAAACAGTACCAATATTAAAGTAACCTAACATTCATTCATAACAAATTCAATACATGTACAAATTTCAAATTCCAATCAATTCTGCCACCATAAAACATAACATGCATATATGTGCACGTTCAATTAAATAAGTAAATTTGATTCAATAAGTACTTTCAATAAGTTGTACTTATATAGCCTGTAGCCAAAATTCACAATTTAAGTGCAAGACAATAAATTTACATTAAATTGCTAAAGCACCAAACTACAAAAAGGTTAAAAAAAGTCAATATCAAAATACATTTTAGGCACAACCACATGAACTCATATCACGGAGGGCTAGCCGCTAGCAACTAGCTCCAGTAATAAACAAATCGCTTAACTCACCGAGTCCTCTTATTTTACAATTCAGTGTGAAAGTTTAAATCGCTGATAGAGGCGCCTAAAATGGAGAGCATGCAGAAAGAACCACAGGTTTGAAGAGCAAAAATAGGGGTTAAACTGTTAAACGCGTACCTGAGCAGCCGCTACCGATGTGCCTCGCAACACACACACACACCAAACACACGAGTGGGACCGAGCCTAATCAGGGAAATGACCCCGAGAGCCCAGTTGCGAACTCCGCGGGAGCGCTTTGAAAATCTCGCGATATCTCGCACTCTGACAGTGGGAGCAACGGGAAAAACGAAAAAATAAAAAGGAAGCAAAGGAACTACAAAAAATGACCCGGGCCTAACCCTCCCCCCCTTTAGTTCATGCACGTCCCGCTGCATGGTAATCTACTTTTGGTCGTTTCTGCGGTAGGAAGGTGACTCAGAGCCTCGGTGTATACATTGGACAAGCTATTGGAATAAGTTTTGCACTACTGAAACGAGCGGATTACCCACCCCAACGTACTAAAACGACTTGGTGGCTGACGCGGTCGAGCGGAACGTCTGGGTACCAATTCGGGTTCTCCCGTGACTGCCACACGTAATGCTTCGGGTGAACTTGGGGCAACCAACAACCGTGGATGCTCGAATTGAGACGGTCAAGGGGTCTCAGGCTCCGAAGGCAGCTCAACTTCAGCAGTACGTATTCAATAGGTAACTCCTCCGGCTCAGGTATGCTGGGTTCAAGATGGTTTTCTCTGTCATGCGCTTGCACAGAGACTTCCTCTTCGATCTGAGACGTAGGAAGAATGGAAGTAGAAGAATAGTCAGGTAAAGGCTCTTCAGGATCTGCAATGTTTTGAGGTGATTGACAGTGGTCAGTTGATTTCGGAAATCACTGCGGCCTGGTGGGGCCATAAACTCTCTATGGTGATTGTCAATGGCTCAGGTTCTTTCCACCGTCTCAATGGAAAACTTGGCTGGGAACTGGGCAGACTTTCAAGGATAACTAGGTCATCATCCTCGTCCTCCAGGACATCAGTTAGATCAGAATTGTCACAAAGTCTGGCTGCGAGTTTTCGCCGTCGGACTGGACTTTCAAGAACAAGAGATCATCAGCATCTGCTGGCAAGAACCCACAAGGAAGCAGCAGGCTCGATGTAAGTGCGGGTTGGGCCGTCCTGGTTCTCTAGGTTGCACAGTGTAAACAGCAACTCCCAGCAGAACATTGTCCTCCAGCTTGTGCTTTCCCCGCAAACGTACTTGGCGGCCAGTACTCTGTCGCCAATTTCCAGACTTGATGGTGTTATTCTCCTGTCAAAGCGGGCCTTGTTCCTTGCTGCAGACTTGAGTGCGCTTTCGGAGGTGAGTTTTAGCTCCTGCAGGCGTGCTCGAAGATTTTTGACGTAGTCAGAATAAGAGATGGGTGCAGTTTCTCTGACCGGCAGACCAAAGGCTAAATCAATCCGGGAGACGAGGGCAGCGACCAAAAAAAAGTCATTAAGGTGTGAACCCCGTGACTAATTTCTTGTACAGTTGTACGCATGGACCAAAAGTTTCACGTGTTGCCGCCACGTGACTTCTGCTTGGTTTCCAAAGTCCCGACGTTCCAAGCAAGGTGCGGTTGAACCGTTCAACCGGATTTCCCCGTGGGTGATACGGAGTGTCCTGCTTTTCCTGATGCCGGTAACTTCGCACAGCTCTTTAATGAGTTTGACACAAAATCTGGACCTTGGTCTGAGGGATGCGTTCTGGATCCCATAATGCACCATGAAATCATTCCAAAGACATTTTGCAACAGTTTGGGCCTTCTGGTTGACTGTGGGGATGGCAACTGCATATTTGGTGAAGTGGATGTGAGAACTAAAATGTGCCTTTGTGTTACTACTGTCCGGTTCAAGTGTGAGAAAATCCATGCACAGGAGCTCAAAGTGGCGGCTGGTTTTAATATTGACTAGAGGAGCAGCTTTCTCCATAGTGCCTTGCGCCTCACACATCTGCAACAATGGGTGACAATGTCTCCACTTCAATGCCATCTTGGCCAGAAGAATCTTTGCGCACCAGTCGAGCGTCCTCTCAATTCCCATGTCCCCATGTCATGAGATGCAGCGCTTTTAAAACAGTGGGACGGAGGGCTGGGGAAGGACCAACTGTAAAAAGTTTATCGTCACTTGTCTCCTTCGGTAAAGAACTCCATCTTCCAACTCCAACCTATTCCACTCTCGGAGCAGCAGAGGAAGTTCTGGCAGTATCACACGAGCTGTGTGGTGGCACTTTCTCACTCGTCTCAAGCTGGTGGATAACCTCACGAATGTGCAGGGTCCACTCGCTGCTGTTCTTGAAGTTTCGGAGTGGGCAGGGCTGGAATGACTGGTAGGCTATGGAACTCCTCGGTGAAGTGTCAGGGAGGGGTCACAGTAGCAGTAAGAGACTCGACCAGAGTCGACGCGGTTTGACCAGGATCGAGGGGTGTGTACCTTTTCACTAAACGGCTCTGGAGGATGGCATCCACAATTTCTAGAAGATATTTCCCCTGCCTCGCCTGGCTCACAAAGCTGTTTAGTCAGATTGTTAATCAAGTAATATTCATGGCAGAATGAATCTTCGGGAGGGTCATCATGAGAGCGTTTTGACAGGGCATCCGCATTCTAGATTTTGGTTCCCAGCACGATATTGCGCAGTTTTGTAACGAGTAAGTAGATAAGGCTGACTAACCAACGCTATTACTTGGGCATCTAGCTTGCTGTGGTGAGTAACGGTAGTAAGCAGGGGTTATTGTCCGTTACACGGTAAAACTTGGCACCATTAAAGTAGTCGTGAATTTCTCCACAGGCACTCCATCTCAGTGCAGAGAAACTCCAGGTTTGAGCTGATACCTCGTTCACCAATGCAAAGCCCCGGCTGGCGTTTAAGGCAAGCAAGGCAAGTTTATTTGTAGAGCAACAATTCGTACACAAGGCAATCAAAATGCTTCACACAACAGAAAAAATGGCTTAAATCACAAGATATGGATAAATCACAATCTTAGTCAAGACATACAAGAGAAGCAGTTACAAAGAAAAGCATTTTCAGTCATATGCACAGTCAACAACAAAAACAGCTTTTAGTTTACGATTGAACACTGCCACGTAGCGGCCTGTCTACATTTCTCAGGAAGGACTCCCGTCCAGATTTTATAGCTGCATAAAACTGAAAACAGCACATTCCCCATGTTTAGTCCTGACTCTGGGCACCAGCAGGAGGCCGGTCCCTTGAGGTCCTCAGAGTCCGAGATGTTCATAGGCACTAACAATGTCCGGATTACTTTGTTTGCCTAGGCCATGGAGAGACTGTTACAAGCAGCAGCTGCTTGAAGTCTATTCTCTGAGCCACAGGAGCCAGTGCAAGACCTGAGCACAGGACTAATGTGATCGTACTTCCTGGTTCTAGTCATGGACCCGAGCAGCAGCGTTCTGGATGTGCTGCAGCTGTTTACAGCTCGTTTGGAGAGGCCAGTGAGCAGGCCGTTACAGTAGTCTAATCTACTAGAGACAAAACGCATGGATAAGTCTCTCCAGGTCTGGTTTAGACACTATCTACTTTGATTTTGGCAATGTTTTTTAGATGGTAAAAAGCTGCTATGTGATTGATCTGACTGGGCTGTTAAAATTCAAGTCTGAGTCCATTATTACCCCAGATTTCTAACTTGATTTTAGAGCGAGACCTGGAGGTGACTGCTAACACTTTCTCGTTCTGTGGGCCAAGACGATGATTTCAGTCTTGTCTGAGTTCAGCTGGGATGGAGAAGTTGTTTTGCATCCACACACTGATCTGTTGGATGCATGGACAGAGTGAATCCACTGGTCCATATAAAGCAATGACACGCAGCCTGCCCTCTTGCTCTTGGTAGAGAACAGCTCCCAACCCATGTGCGTACTTGCATCGGTGTGTAAAATGTAAGGTAGTTTTGGGTCAGCAAAAACAAGAATAGTGCAGATGTCAACATTGCTATGATGTGTCTCAAATGCAATTTGCTGGTGACTTGTCCACTTCTCACCGAAGGACAGTTTGGGATCCAAATACTTCCCACCAGGATTCTTCACTCAGTGGAGCCGCGAACAGGATGAGCCACGGGGTCAGCAGTTCCAATGTCTCCACAAATAAGTTCATGCTATCAGATCTTAGATCCCCGTGTAGTATCAGCAAACCCAGAAAGATCCAACTCCTTTAGGCTTGCGGGGACTGCCAGGATTTAGGGAATTTAATCTTTCTGGAATCATAGAAACTCCTTTTTCAGAACATTCCAAGGATAAACGCACTGAAACTGGAGAAACTTATTGCACTGCATGGCTGACAGTTTCAATCCAAATTCTTCAGGACGAGTTCAGCACCGGTCAGCAACGCGTGCTTCATGCTCCTCACACAGAGTGCGGAGAACACAATTATGTCCTCGAGAAAACAGAGCACCTCTTTCGAATGTGAAGATCAGCCATACATCCTCCATTAACCGCCTCCTGATGCAACGTACTTGGGCATTGGTGCCACTCCCTGCCGGCATGCGTGTTCCCATTCCCAAAAACCCAAGCGTGCTCCTGTGTCAAAAGCGGCTTTTTGCTTTGTCTTCTCAGCCATTCGATTCGGTAGTTATCAGATGCAAGTCCAGAACAGAGAACCACCTTGGATCCAGGTCAATGCAGAGAAAGATTCTTCCAGGTTGGGACAGTGCATACGCATCTTTCACAGTCTGTAGATTTTAGTCTTTCCCATGCTTTTCTTCCTGACCACCCACGATCGGAGATGAAAATGCCGCGTAGTCAGACTCCCTTATGACCCCTCACCAGGGATGAATGGCGACTGGCAGTTCTGCTAAGCAAATGCACAGATCCAGCACTTCCCACTTGAGCTTTTGCCAGATGCCTCAACTGCAGGATCCTCAGAACAGCCGAATACCCCTTGAACACTGGGCCCTGAAAAGCGTGAAGACAGCTGTTATATTATTGCTCATCAGAGTTCAAGACGGTGTTATTCCCGATGAGCACAGGAGATTGGAAACTCCAAATTGAACATATGGAATCATCCATGCAGCACAAATCTCGGAAGTGGCCTGTATGGAGGAGGTGGGCCTGGGGTATCTGAGCGACGACACTAGAAAAATAATAAAGATAGCCAGCGGAGTGGTACTATTGGCGAGGAACAAGTGACAGCTCCATAGGAATCTATCTATAGATCATGACATCCGGTGGGCCAAATTTCTTTTTCAACACATATTTTTTCCTGCTGCTTCCAAGAGAGGAAAGGTTTTTTTTTCCTACACAATCTTTGCCTGAGGAAACGTGACGTATCTCTCTTTCTTTTCCTCCTCCTCGTTGTTTGGGTCATTTACATCGTTGTTGCTTTGAGAGAGATACGATCACGTTTTCTCTCAGGACTTCTTGGGAGCAGAATGTGATTGTGCTCCACGCTGGTCTTGTCGTCCCAGATGTTCATTTGGATTTTCCATCTCTGGCTCATCGGAATGAACACCCTTAACCTCTTGTATGACAATATTATAACAGCTTGTCATTCAACTTTTCAGCCCAGTGTTCAGGGGTTATCGCCGCTTTGTTCTGAGGATCCTGCAGGTTGAGGCATCGGGCAAAGCAAGTGGGGGGTGGGGTGGATGGGGGAATGCTGGATCTGTGCATTTGCTTAGCCAAACTTCCGTCGCCCATTCCCTGGAAGGGCGGTCATAAGGGAGTCTGATCGCCCATTTTCATCTCCGATCTGTGGTGTGTCGAAGAAGAATGGAGAAAAAAGCTAAATCTACCAGCGGAAAGATGCGTTATGCAACTCCCAACCTGGAAGAAGAATCTTTCTCTGCATTGACTGGATCCCAAGTGGTTTCTTCTGTCTTGGACTGTGAAATCTGGATACTACCAAATCGAAATGGCTGAGAAGACAAAGCAAAAACCGCTTTGACACACCGCTTGCGGTTTGGAATGGAACCGCATGCCGCAGGGAAGTCACCAATTGCCCCAAGTAGTTTCCAGCGCGTGTAATGGAGCGATGTATGGGCTGATCTTCATCTTGAAAGAGGCTGCTCCGTTTTCATCGAGGACATCATTTGTTTCTCCTCCCTCTTGAGGAGCATGAAGCACGCTTGCTACGGGTGCTGACTCGTCTGAAAGAATTTGGATTTGAACTAGTTCACCCAGCAGTGTAAGTTCTTCCAGTCTTAGTGCGTATCTTTGGACATGTATCTGAAAATAGGAGTTCTTATGATCCAGAAAAGAATTTAAATCCCTAAAATTCCTGGCCCAGTTCCCCCGCAACTAAAGAGTTGCGATCTTTTTCTGGGTTTTGCTGGATACTACCGACGATTCATTAAAACTATGCTCTATTGTGAGACCATTGAACCTGGCTGACCCGTGGCCATCATCCTGTTCGTCGCTCCACTGAAGTGAAGAATCCTGGTGGGAATATTTGGATCCCAAACGTCCTTCGGTGGAAGTGGACAAGTCACCAGCAGATTGCATTTGAGACCTCATAGCAATTGACATCTGCACCTATTCTTGGTTTTGCTCTGACCCAAAACTACCTTACATTTTTCACACCATGCAAGTACCACTGGGTTGAGCTGTTCTCTACCAAGAGCAAGAGCAGGCTGCGTGTCATTGCTTATATGACAGTGGATTCACCTCTGTTTCACTGCATTCCAACAGATCAGTGTGTGGGATGCAAAACAACCTTCTCCAGCTGAACCTCAGACAAGACTGAAATCATCGTCTTTGGCCACAGAAACAAAGAGGAAAAGTGTTAGCAGTCACCTCAGGTCTCGCTCTAAATTCAATAGAAATCTGGGGGAATAATGGACTCAGACTTGAATTTTAACCACGCAGATAATCACATCAGCAGCTTTTTACCATCCTAAAAAACATGCCAAAATCAAAAAGTTATGAGTGTCTAAACCAGACCTGGAGAGACTTATCCATGCGTTGGTCTCTAGTAGATTAGACACTGTAACGCCTGCTCACTGGCCTCTCCAACCGAGCGTAAAAAGCTGCAGACATCCAGAACGCTGCTGCTCGGGTCCCTGACTAGAACCAGGAAGTACTGATCACATTAGTTCCTGTGCTCAGGTCTCTGCACTGGCTTCCCTGTGGCTCAGAGAATAGACTTCAAAAGCAGCTCTGCTTTGTATACAAGTTTCCATGGCCTAGCACCAAAGTACATTCGGACATGTTAGTGCCATAAATAATGAAACCATCTCGGACTCTGAGGACCTCAGGGACCGGCTCCTGCTGGTGCCCAGAGTCAGGACTAAACATGGGGAATTGCGTTTCAGTTTTATGCAGTTAAAATTCTGACAGTCTTCCTGAAATGTGAGACAGGCCGCACTGTGGCCAGTGTTCAAATCTAACTAAAAACTGTTTTGTTTGGACTGTGCATATGACTGAAATGCTTTTCTTGTACTTTCTCTTGTATGTCTTGAACTAAGATTGTGATTTATTCCATATCTTGTGATTTTAATGCATTTTTCCTGTTGTGTGAAGCATTTTGAATTGCCTTGTGTACATATGTGCCTTCTACAAAAACTGCCTTGTCTTGCCTTACGCCAGCGGGGCTTGCCATGAGTGAGACGAAGGTACCAGCTCATAAACTGGAGTTCCTCGCACTTGAAAGTGGAGTGCTGTGGAGAAATTTCACGACTATCTTATCACGGTGCCAGTTTTACCGTTGTAACGGACAAATAACCTCTTACCTACTCACTCACCACAGCCAAGCTAGGATGCCACAATCATTCGTGCGTTAGCAGCCTTATCTATTTACTCGTTCAAACTGCAATATCGTGCTGGGAACCCAAAATCTAGATGCGGATGCACCCTGTCAGGACGCTCTCATGATGACCCTCCGAAGATCATTCCTCCTGAATATTACTTTGATTAACAATCTGGGGGGGACAAACAGCTTTGTGGCCAGGCGAGGCAGGGGAATATCTTCAGAAATTGTGGATGCCACTGCCAGAGGCCGTTTAGTGAAAAGGTACACACCCCTCGATCCTGGTCAAACCGCGGTCGACTCTTGGATCGACGTTTCTCTTACTGCTTACTGTGACCCTCCCTGACACTTTCACCGAGGAGTTCCATGCCTACCAGTCATCCAGCCCTGTCCACTCCGAACTTCAAGAAGCAGCGAGTGGGACCTGCCATTCGTGAGGAGGTTAATCCACCAGCTTGGACGAGTGAGAAAGTGCCACCCACCAGCTCGTGATGAACGCCAGAACTTCCTCTGCTGCTCCCGAAGTGGAATAGGTTGGAGTTGGAAGATGGAGTTCTTTACGAAGGAGACAAAGTGAAAAAGATAAACTTTGTTACAGTTGGTCCTTCCACCAGCCCTCCGTCCCACTGTTTTAAAGGAGCCTGGCATCATGACATGGGGCACATGGGAATTGAAGGCGCTCGAACCTGGTGCGCCCAAAGATTCTTTCTGCCCAAGATGGCATCTGAAGTGGAGAACATTGTCAACCATTTGTTGCAGATGTGTGAGGGCGCAAGGCACTAGTGGAGAAAGCTGCTCCTCTAGTCAAATTAAAACCAGGCTGCCCATTGAGCTCCTGTGCATTGGATTTCTCACCTTGAACCGGACAGTTAGTAACACCAAAGGACATTTTAGTTCTTCACCGGAATCACTTCACCAAATATGCAGTTGCCATCCCACAGTCAACCAGACAGGCCCAAACTGTTGCAAATGTCTTTGGATGATTTCATGGATGCATTATGGGAATTCCAAAGAACGCTCCACTCAGACAAGGTCCAGATTTTGTGTCCAAACCTCATTAAAGAGCCTGTGCGAAGTTACCGGCATCAGAAAAGCAGGAACCACTCCGTATCACCCACGGGGAAAATCCCGGCTATTGAACGTTCAACCGACCTTGCTTGGAACGGCTCGGGACTTTGGACCCGCAGAAGTTCACAGTGGCGGCAACACGTGAAAACCTTTGTCCATGCGTTACAACTGTACAAGAAATTACGTCACGGGGTCCACCCTTATGAACTTTTGTTTTGGTCGCTCTGCCCTTCGTCTCCGGTTGATTTAGCCTTTGGTCTGCCGCGTCAGAGAAACTGCACCCATTCTCTTATTCTGACTACGTCAAAAATCTTCCGAGCAACAGCCTGCCAGGAGAGCTACAACTCACCTCCGAAAGCGCACTCAAAGTCTGCAGCAAGGAACAAGGCCCGCTTTGACAGGGAGAATAACACCATCAAGTTGGAAATTGGCGACAGAGTACTGTCCGCCAAGTAGTCTGCGGGGAAAGCACAAGCTGGAGGACAAAATGTCTGCTGGGGGTTGCCTGTTTACACTGTTGCAACCTGAGAGAACCAGACGCCCAACCCGCACCTTACATCGAAAGACCTGCTGCTTCCTTGGGGTCTTGCCAGCAGATGCTGATGATCATCTGTCTGAAAGTCCAGTCGACGCCGGAAAACTCGCAGCCAGACTTGTGACAATTCTGATCTTAACTGATGTCCTGAGAGACGAGGGATGATACCTAGTTATCTTGAAAAAAAAAAGCTGCCCCATTCTTACCCAGCCAAAGTTTCCATTGAGACGGTGGAAGAACCTGAAGCCATTGACATCACCATAGAGGAGTTTTATGGCCCCACCAGGCCCGCATGATTTCGAAATCACTGCCACTGTCCAATCACCTCCAAAACATTGCAGATCCTGAAGAGCCTTTACCTGACTATCTTCTACTTTCCATTCCTTTCCTACGTCTCAGATCAGAGGAGTCTCATGTGGCAAGCGCATGACAGAGAATGACCATCTTGAACCCAGCATACCTGAGCCGGAGGAGTTACTATGATGGACGTACCTGCCTGAAGTTGAGCTTGCTTCGGAGCCTGAGGACCCCTTGGACCGTTTCAATCTGAGCCATCCACGGTCTTGTTGCCCCAAGTTCACCCGAAGCATTACGTGTGGCAGTCACGGCGAGAACCCGGAATGGTACCGACGTTCCGCTCGACCGCGTCAGCCACCAGTCGTTTTTCGTACGTGGTGGGTAATCGCTCGTTTCAGTAGTGCAAAACTTATTCCATTTAGCTTGTCCAAATGTATACACCGAGGCTCTGAGTCCACTTCCTACCGCAGAACGACCAAAAGTAGACTTAAACCTGCAGCGGACGTGCATAACTAAAGGGGGGTGGTGTAGCCCGGGTCATTTTTGTAGTTCCTTTGCTTCCTTTTTATTTTTTCGTTTTCCCGTTGCTCCACTGTCAAGTGCGAGATATCGCGAGATTTTCAAAGCGCTCCCGCGAGAGTTCGCACTGTGCTCTCGGGCTCATTTCCCTGATTATGGCTCGGTCCCCACTTCTGTGTTTTGTTGTGTTATGTGTGTTGGTGAGGCACATCGGAGCGGCTGCTCAGGTTACGCGTTAACAGTTTAACCCCTATTTTTGCTTCTTCAAACCTGTGGTTCTTTTCTGACATGCTCTCCATTTAGGCGCCTCTATCAGCGATTTTAAACTCACCACTGAATTGTTAAATAGAGGGACTCGGTGAGTTAAGCGATTTGTTTTATTACTGGAGCTAGTGCTAGGCTAGCCTCCGGTGATATGAGCTTCATGTGGTTGTAGCCTAAAATGTATTTGATATTGACTTTTTTATTAACCTTTTTGTAGGTTGGTGCCTTTAGCAATTTAATGTAAATTATTGTTGCAACCTTAAATTGTGAATTTTGGCACCCAGGCTTATATCAAACTTATTGGAAAGTACTTATTGAATCCAAATTACTTATTAATTGACGTTGCACATATATGCATTGTATGTTTTATGGTGCAGAATTGATTGGAATTTTGAAATTTGTACATGTATGAAATTGTTATGATAATGTTAGGTAGTTTAATATTGGTACTGATTTCATGCAGGCCAGGTCCACTACGCATTTCATCAAGACTAGACAACATCCGTCTGCATCCACCATCCCGGTGTTCTGAATTGCGATGGCGAGCTGCCCAATGATCTTCAACTGAAAACATTAAGTCCATCATCTCCTACAGTGCGGTAGGAGGCGCAGTTGCCTGCTCCACTTCACAACCTAAATCTTGCTACCAAGAACTCTGGAATATTCTTCAATACCATAATTAACTATGCACATGGACTCCAACCAATAAGGCCTATTAACTTTGGTTGGAAATACAGACTCTCTGAATGTAATACTGTGTTATATAGAGTGAAAATATCCCTTGCTATGTTCCCCAATACACCACCTCCTGCATATTATTCTCTCCTGGTTTTGTGTTTGAACTCTCCACCTCTCTCCATGAGTCGAATTCAATCTTCTGATATTAGCCCAACTTATTTTAATTTAACATAACAAAATTGTTATTGGCATATGCTACATTTGTTTTTCATTTTTTCATTATACTCTCTGGTTATTCCATCTTGTTCTGATTTTTACAAATTGAGGGTCATTGAGTAGATGAGCATTAAATCACCAAAATGTTTTGTTCCAGGTCTACAGTGATGTAAATAGGGGCATAGATCTATTGAGCCCATGTCTACTTCTGTCATTTTTGACTGTATCTTTCAAATCAGAGATTTCATTTCATTTTGGCTGCTTTGGCTTAGCAGTCCAGTTCGCCAGTCTTGGATTTCAAATCACCCATTTCCACCAGTAACATCTACCGCCTTTGTAATGATATCAGTCATCTCCCGCAGAGCTGCCAATGGATCCCTCTTGCTCCTGGACTCCTCGGGGGTCAGAATCAGAATAGGTTTATTGCCGTTGTCAATGAACAAAATTCACAAACATAGGAACTTGTTTCGGAGTTATATTGCAACGTAAAACACTGAGCAATAATCAAGCTCCTGTCTACATTACTGTGGATTTGGACGAAAGACGAAAAACACACTTTGGAGGTTCAATGCCAGCCTTTATGGTATTTTGTTTAAGGAAAAGTTGTCGAAAGGCATAAAGGGCCATATTTTGCCCCTGAAGGTAGCGTTAACGTGGGCGTGGCAGAGCTCATTTCGTCACATTGCACAGTCGGTGCAATTGATGACAGCGCAGGGCGTGGAATTCTAAACAAGAGGTGCGATTATGCCAAAATATGAGGTGGAGTGAAGCAACTTGAGGGCGTGGCCTGGTGCATTCTGTGAATGGCCAGAATCGTAACTAAGAAACTTCAAAACTCGTGCACTGGAGTGGTGTTACTGCCCCCACATGGACAAGATAGTCATAATAAAACAACCTTCATGGGCATAAATAACACACATAAGAATAGAATAATTAATACAGTCAAATTGTATGGTTATTTTCATAAACAGCACAGCGCCCGTTACACACTCTCTTTGCTGGACACCTCAGAGGGGAGACAGAGGGGAGGCAGAGGGGGGGGTGAGGAGTCAGGGAGTAGGCCTGTTATCTGCATTTTAAGATTTAAAATCCTTCATGTTTTATTACAATCAGTCACACATTCACAGAGAAACTAAAAGAGGAAATTGATTTAGACGCGCAAAATGCGCA
Organism: Chaenogobius annularis; assembly: GCA_015082035.1. Lineage (NCBI taxonomy): Eukaryota > Metazoa > Chordata > Actinopteri > Gobiiformes > Gobiidae > Chaenogobius > Chaenogobius annularis. The sequence continues at coordinate 15,627 of BJKM01000726.1, forward strand.
GAGCGCAGACATGAGAGAGAGAGGGGAAAGAGCAAGCGTGAGAATGAGAATGTGTAATTATAATTTGGATTGGTTTAGCCAATCCAAGCAGACTGTAAAACAGCCCTGCTGAACAACCTTCGGCTCAGCTGATGTGTCAAGAACCAGCTGAAACAAATAAAGATGAATAAAATAAAGAAAAAACGCTCAGAGGCGTTATTTCAGTGATTTTATTTTTAACATTTTGGAAACACATTAAAAAACGGGAAATCAAATCGTTTTTTATTGCTCACTTCTTTCTTTGCCTGTGTATGAGGCCATGACAAACATCGCCCACAGGGGGCGCTTTTGAATTCCACAGTTCTCACTCATTGGTTCAAACACTATCACCATATATGGACTGGCACCATCCCACACCAGCCTAAAGCGGCTTAGTCCAGCCTCTTTACGCCAGCCTTAAGGTCTTCAAGGTAGCAAAATAGTGCCCTGGCCTCGCCCCCTGGAAAAGACTCCAGTTAATGCTATCTCCAGGGGCCAAATATGGCCTTAAGACTTATCTGAAGGACAATTATACTGGGGAAACTTCTCCGCCCATCCTCTGGGATGCTTCTAAAGCAGTCTTGAGAGGAGAAATTATTGCCATAGCCTCTGCAAAAAAAATAAAAGGGAGGGAAAAAAAAAGAGAAAAAAAAAGGGAGAAAAAGCAAAATGATCTGCCAAAGAAGCTAAAAAATGCTGGAGGTAAAACATGCCAAGAAGAATATTCCTCAAGTGCCACGGGAAATTAAAAAGATAAGGAGAAATGAATTATCTGACCTCACAGGAAATAGTTAAGAAAATGCTCTTGACCAAACAAAGGTATGACGAAAGTGGGTCAAAATGTTCTAAATGATTAGCCTGGAAACTCCAAAAACCACAAGCGGAAAGAAAAAATTACAGAGTAATGCAATCTTAACCAAACAAGACCAATTTAAATCCAAATAAAAGCCTTTGAATCTTAGGGTTAGGGTTGAATCAAACATTTTATTTCTAGAATCTCAGGAGTTAAAGAAGATGGCATAACTTAATTTTGCATACCCTTAAGTTATTATGACAGAACAAAATTTAAAAAAAAGGATATAAAAATAATAAGGTACAATCAAGGACAGGACTGACATGATGACGGGCATCAGACAAATGGAAGAAATGACAGTCAGACTGAATTTGGCAATGGACAAATTTGACCGACCAAATGGGAATATTATTTTGATTTAAACATGCAGTGATTTTGATTGTATTTATATTCAGTTGTTTTCGATGTGTACTCCGCATGTTTTGAGTTTTGTTCTATTTGTTATTTTCAGTTTAACTGTTTATAAAAAATAAATAAAAATCAGTGCAATCAAGAGACTAAAGAATAATACATTTCTAGGAAGTGACGGGTTCACCTCCAAAAACACAACTTTTAACTGGGCACTTAAAAAAAACGCCATCATATCTCTAGTACCTAAAGAAGGAAAGAACTGACTGACTTGACTGTGCCTCATATAGACCCATTTCCATTCTGAATGTGGACTATTGTATATACACCTCAATTATGTCTAAAAGAATAGAACAAATATTCCCAAATTTAATCCACAATGAACAGACAGGATTTATTACCAAACGACAAACACAAGACAAGTTCTCCAAGAGCAGCTGGCCGCAGCTCGAATCCCGACTCCAACAGTTTACTGCATGTCCTCCTTTCTCTCTCCTCATTTCTTACTTATCTGGCCTGTCTAATAAAGCCTACAGGGAAAACAATTGTACAAAAAAACAAAACAAATAGTGGGGCTCTTTACATGGTCTAACATTATGAATTAAAATCAATGGTCACCTGACAGACCCGTTGACTCTGGAAAGAGGTTTTCACTTAACGGCACAAATGTTGAGATTTAAAGTCTGGATAACAAAAAGGTATAAAAGTGTTTTACCAGATTGCAAAATAAAATTACATGAAAAGCTTTAATATGTTGAAGGAATGCCTCGGCTTGGAGAAACAGGACTTTTACAAATAAGGAGTTATTATAACCAAGGAATTAAACAAAGCAACAAACACCGTAATCCCAATATATGTTAAATCTTATAAATAGGAGCTCTCAAGGGGAATAATATTGAAATTAACATACTGTAAATGTATTGATGATTCAGGCAGCCACTCTACTAATTACATCATAACTAAACGGGAAAGAGGCAAGGCAAGTTTATTTGTAGAGCAAAATTCATACACAAGGCAATTCAAAGTGCTTCACACAACAGGAAAAAATGCATTAAAATCATAAAGACATGGCACAAAATAATAGTTCAAGACATAAAAGAGAAGAGTGCAAAGAAAAGCATTTCAGTCATATGCACAGCCAAACAAAACAGTTTTTAGTTTAGATTTGAACATTGCCAGACAGAGTAGCGGCCTGTCTCACATCCTCAGGAAGACTGTTCCAGATTTTAGCTGCATAAAACTGAAACGCACATTCCCAATGTTTAGTCCTGACTCTGGGCACCAGCAGGAGGCCGGCCCCTGAGGTCCTCAGAGTCCGAGATGGTTCATATGGCACTAACATGTCCGAGATGTACTTTGGTGCTAGGCCATGGAGAGACTTGTATACAAGCAGAGCTGCTTTGAAGTCTATTCTCTGAGCCACAGAGAGAAAGTGCAGAGACCTGAGCACAGGACTAATGTGATCATACTTCCTGGTATGATCACAAGAGAGGGTCATTTTAGGTTAAGTGTACATCCCAGTGGAGAACCACAAAATCACATGTTCGGAGGGAATTGTTGGAAAATTGTATCACGTTGTCACCTATGTCAAAGTGTTCATTGTTCACAAGGAAATGCAGAGGTATAGACAGAGGCTAAAGCTCTCAAAACCTGTAGTGAGGACTTCTAATGCCCCTTTTTCATTAGCACCTGCTACTCAGCCCTGCTTTAGTGCATTTCCATTAGGTGCTACCTCCTCAGACCAGGTACATTTCAGTACCTTCTTCCTCAGTCACTGATTGGGTATAAGTGTAATGTTTCTGCAGGAGACAGAACACAGCTGTATCCTCCGTAAACAAGCTACACACTACACAAGTTTAGGGTCTTAAAACCATTTATAAACATGAGACATGCAATGTAGACCACGCACATTAAGAGTGTGTTGTAACATTGGTATGTCCTGGTGCAGCGGTAACAACCTGGAGCCTAAAAGGCAGTGGAGATGATCGTGGAAAGTCCCCCATCACAGTGGACTTCTTCCGTGCAGATGATGGTGCAGTTCTACATGGCCATCATTGAGTCCATCCTCACCGCCTCCATCACCGTGTGGTACACTGGAGACTACAGCGCCCTCTGCTGGAGCCACAGCCAGGGACAAACAGAGACTACAGTGCCCTCTGCTGGAGCCACAGCCAGGGACCAATAGACACTACAGCGCCCTCTGCTGGAGCCACAGCCAGGGACCAATAGACACTACAGCGCCCTCTGCTGGAGCCACAACCAGGGACCAATAGACACTACAGCGCCCTCTGCTTGAGCCACAGCCAGGGACAAACAGACTACAGCGCATTCAATTCACTTTATTTTTGTAACCCCCAAAATGACAACAGCTGTAGCTCTATTTTGCTTTTTAATCAGTTTTTGTCTTCGAATTTTTTTTAATTATGACTTTATGTAAACCAAGGATCTTAGGAAAATTTTTACAGTTTTAACAACATATCTGACGAGCCAGCGACATGTCCGGGAGAAAGCTTGTGGACGCTGTCGGGAATATCAACAAGAAATTCATGAGCTCCAAGCACGGATATTCGCTATAGAATCTGAAAAAAGGACTCCAAGATACAATCCCAGCGTCATCCAGTGGTAAGAAGTCCACGGCTCCTTTCAACCTAAACTGGACTGACTGTGACATTCCCAAATCTGTCTAAAACCAGGCATGTTGGACCAAACTCGGCGCAAAGCCTAAGCGATACAAAGATAATGTAACGTCACCTAAAATACAGCTTACAAACTACTTACAGAGACTGAAGTCTATGAACAAAGGAAAAATGGGAGACAAAACGTGTCCAAAAGGCAGCAGACAGAGAATCTCTGTCAAACATCAAGGTCACAGAGACTGCTCTGATAGAGAGACACGTCCACATAGACTTGGTGTAAACTGCTTTAAAGCAGCGGTGTGAATGCTCTATAACCGTTTACAAACAGTCTGGTGACAAGTTAATTAGTCCTTTTATATATATTCTTCATACAAACAGAACAGTTTGGACTGAAGTGAAATGTCCCTGTTTTGGGGCCAAACTTATGTGAAATCAAGAATAAAATATGTTATTTTAAGCAGACACTGAACTATAACATTTAAAATGATTTGATATGCTTTTAAATGGTTTACAGAATGT